>JAHWFP010139971.1:4622-32564 GCA_023313725.1 Lithobius niger | reverse complement strand
AACATGTTTTCAAAACGCCTGATAATGATTACAGCAAGAGTCTCAACACCCCCTTCAAAGCAATCGAAAATTTGCAAATACCAGATGGTATTTTCTCATTAGAGCAATCTCTAATTATGTTTTGAGATTGAGCGTTTGTTGTGGATCGTTTTTGTGAAAGTAATAAAAACTCTCAAAGTCAAAATCGACGATATGTCATCTTTAAAGTGAAATTTCAAATCACTTAAAATCCTTGCCATTAATAGGCCTAAATGTGGGTGTAAACATTCAGTAGAATGGAACCCCATATAAGCAATATTTTCTGCTTTTTAGCTTGGTCAAGCCTGTCCGGTTTTGAGCTTGCAAATTTCAAATAAAATATTTTCAAAAATGTTGCTCGCTCGTATCAGTTTATTTTGATACTACTCCCGAGACCCACTTGGTTAATTTTTAACGGCCTTAGGCTTCCGCCTTTGATAGGTATGACTGCAGTATTTGGGAAGTAGAACGTGGACACTAAATCTTGTAAATCTTGTAGTCTTGTAAATCTTGTAAATCTTAGAACTCTATGGCAATTTTGAAATAAAATTGCTGTTCGAGTATGCGTGTAGCAGTGTATTTAATTTTTATCGCGTTTCTGTGTTATTTTTCAGAATGTGGAATATCAATGGCGATGTGAATCAAGACGATGTGGCACTTTTCAAAGCTGTGATTGGATTACTTAGTGCCGCATGCAAAGAGGATGGTTAGTTGTTTAATTGTATTACAAATAATTTGGTTGTTGCCAAATATTTTCCACTATACAAATATACATTAAATAAGTTTATCAGATTGAGAAATTGCAAGTGGCTGCCAAATTGTTAATCTTAGTACACTTGCTGTGCTCGAGTTGACTCAAAACAGTGTTGGGTCATTAAGTACAGGGTGGTCAATAAAAATGTAGACGAGAAAGAAAATCGTAAATATTTTATTAATTGACATTTTCGTGTTCTGATATGTCAGATATGTTGAGAAAACTTAAAATTTTATTTCTGCAGTATTGATTTCACTCCCACAGCATTCCAAGGAAGGCAGTTTATTATACAATTCAACGTCATGTTTTCATCGCAGAAAGGTTTACAACAACGCAATCTGGAACATAGGTACAGCGTAAGTTTCATAAACAATTTCCAAACTTCCACGTTCCAGCATGAACTACAATAATGCGGCTGGTAAATAAACTTAGGGAAACTAATTATTTTGATCCAAAATGCAAATCGTTCAGGTCATTCCGTGACAGCTCGTACGTCATGGAGTTTGGAGAGATTGCCTGAAAGTGTGAGAAGAAATCCAAGAAGTCCAAGACAAGTGTCAAGTTTATTTGAATGGCTTTGTTAACAAACAAAACTTTCAGTTTTGGGTAACGGAGAAACCAAAGGACAATTATGAGAAATCACTGCACCCATCGTGGGTAACCGTTTTGTGTGCATTGAGCTCTCAAACAAGTAGTTTTTCCAATAAAAGCAAAATGTATTGAATTAAAGGGAGCTCAATTTGGGCATACAAGCACCACATCATATAAAAATCAACGTCATGTCAACAAAATTTGAAGTTTTCTTAACACACCTGACTTATCAGAACATGAAAATATCAATAAATAAAATATTTATTAATTTTCTTTATGTTGGGGATTCGATTTCAGTAACCTGCTATTGTTGCCTGAATATGCATGCGTAGAGTGTATTGTTGGGATTGTACTCTTTTTTTTTCTTCTTTTTTTATGGATGTTGGCAATGGGGCGAAACGTCGGCAAGCTTGTCAGCTAAGCCGAGGCACCTCATAATGATGTTGAATAAACATGTTGGACTAGAAACTGGGGTCCGGCTGTTCAGTGACCTCTAGCCATCAACACTTTATCATCTACATTTTTATTGACCACCCTGTATATTGGTCAGTAGGGACTCCAACGGGTTATTCCTGCTCGTCAACCCTTGCCGAGCTTGTGATGCAAGAGGTTGATGAGCATGGTCCTCAATTTCGGTGAGATGAGACTGTGGAAGAGGTATGTCGATGACAGACTGGTGGCACTTAAGCAAGAACATCTTCTACAGATGCTCCAGGCGCTGAATGATTGGTATGTCTCCAGTTCACCCATGAAGAAGAAAAAGACAGCAGCTTGCCATTTCTTGATGTCCGCCTGACCAGGAGTGAGAGAAAGATCATCTTCCAACCCTACAGGAAGACGTCACATTTTGGTTGGATAATTCCATAAAACTCAAGCCGCCCGAAGCACCAGCTCAGGTCGATACTTCACAACGAGATGGTAAGGATTTTCAGGCACTCCTCTGATCGCAGGACAGCAATGACTTGCCTGAAAGAAGCGAAGACGTTGTTCCTTTTTCTTAACTTCCCTGCTTCCTGGGTCAATCAGGCCCTCAAGGTTGCCTTGCACGGTTCTTCGAGGTCCGTTACTGTGGAGGTCATCTTTTTCATGCCAGGGAGAAGTAAGGATATCCATCCAGTGCTGCACCAGCAGGACATTGGATGTTTTTACCGATTCCCCCCAAACCTTAACAAGCTTCTTTGGTGGAGACCCCAAGTTTACCATCCAACGAAGCCCGAGGCCCCACCCCCGCATCCCGCTCCCCACCATTCCACCTCCCCAACCCTTCGCTCAACCTAGTCATGATGAGTCATTCCTATTTCACCAGGAGCAAGTGTAGAACGACAGTTCCATCCCCTCCTCGTTCCCCCCACCCTCAGAGCACCCAATGTCCCCCCTCCAAGGCCCTTCTTTCAACCAGAGAGGAGTTGTGTATTGTGTTCCCTTTGGTGGTTGTGAAGCGGTATATGTGGGAGAGACGCCTCCAGGTTCGCCTTACACATCAGGATGCAATGGCACAAGAAGACGGAAGAAATCGGATCACCCTCCACTGCATTGAAAATCTGCAATATTCCATCAACTGGTGCGACACTTCTGGACACACACCTCGGCGCACTAGAATCCATAGATATAGGCCAGTTCAAGGAAAAACGAGTGCAGCTGATGAACATATATGGGCCTTCTATCCCAACATCGATCACTTGCTCAGCCCGCAGCTGAAGACAAAACTCCGCCAAAAGTGGCAAGTCCAGATGCAGTAAGCACATGCTGTATAGATCAGTGGTTAGCAGAGCGAATTTTTCAAAATTGAGGTGATCTTCGAACGTTTTTGTGCGTCATTATTTCTTCTAAAGAAGGTGATAGGACTGCCATAGACTGTGTGTGTAATCGCCGAAGATTTAAGTGGATTTTTTAATGTTCGTCAGTGTGGTAATCGTGTAATTTTTCTGATAATATGCTAGAACAGCATTCTGTATTTCAGATAAACATTGTGTGCCAAGAAACTTTGATCGGCACTGTAGAGGGATGTTTGCATAATTTACAGTACTTCTTGGTATAATTTTTAAAATCTGTTCTGTTGCAGCGGAAAATCAAACCTTAGTGATGCACATCCCCAACATTTGTAACCAGGTACTGGAAATGTTAAATAATCGAAGAATGGCCGAAGTTCGCTTTCAAATTCTGGACTTCCTTCATGACCTGTCAGTTGAGGAGAGTGGCAGAATTTCGCTCTGCAAACATGTGGATAACCGCAGGTAGGATCACTTTATACCGGTGGTGTAAGAGAGACAAATTTTTCCGTACACTGTTGATAGTTGCAAATTAACTGGACCCGTCCTTGACAAATTGAATCTCTTTTGATTGTGTCTAATCTTTGTCAATAGCTAGTATAATTATTTGCCAAATGGGACCATTTACACTTGTATATTATGTCAGGCATTTTAATGAACGCCTGAAAACTGCTGCATGTAGGAATTCGTACAATATCAAAGTAATGTGCTTTTCGTTTCCTCGTAGTGCTAAAGAAGTGCAGTTTTGTGCAGTGCTAGATACAGCCGCGCAACAACAGAATAGGTGCTAGCTTTGCTGCAGAAACAAGGCTGCCACTTCCCACCTGTAAAAAATTTGTTTGTCTTCTGCTAACAAAACTGTCTGTGTTTTTATGGTTATGGCGGATGGAACTGGAACTGCAAAGCTGCAAGCAAGTAAAGCAATTAAGATAAAACCATGAAATTCTATTTATTCATTCAGTTTAGATTACCCACTTTAGTAGCGCGAATTGGCTAGTTTGTTCACAAGTGCTAGCTTGCTCACAAGTGGAATGAACGAGTGTAGTTCTTGTGTACACTGTTAAAGACCTTCGCACAGTTTGACGTGTCTAAAGGCAGGCACTGTGATCCTTAGTCTATTTTTTCCGACAGTAGATGGCAGCAGGATGTCTGTCAGCTCATGAAGCAGCTGGTAGTTGAAATAGAAACGAGCATTGTTGTGAATTAACATGCTAGAGGTCTGCGTGGTGAGAGCAGCTTGATTTTAACCATTATGGTGGGCTTTTTGCTCCATATTTGTAAAAAGGTGCTATCCATAATGCATTTTCGTGCCAATCCAAGTGAGTCTGGAGAGCAGGAAAATGACTAGCTCTTTTGGTCACCTTCCTATGCCTGCTGACCCTGCGCTGTGGATCAGGACGCATGCTTCCGGAACTTCTGCCCACACAAACAGACTCTCTCCACGATGGCAGAACCGCCGTAAGTCAGGCTCTTGGACGAACAGCACGAAGGAACAGCCGAACAGCACGAAGGAAGGTTCTGTAACAACATTCCATCACAATACGGATGACTGGAGAACAGAATAAACAACTAAACACCAACTAGGTATCATGTAATTACAGTATACAGAGCACAAGGTAAGCAAAAAGGGCGAAAGGCCGGTACAACGTGGCTGGGAGTCCTTAACATAGTGATGAAATAGAACATTTGCATTCGTAAAATGAATATACCGGTGAACACAGTTAGCCAAAGTGCATATACTTACTTCAGCTCTGGTAATTATTAGCTGTGCATGCTGGATCACTGCAGTAAGTTACTGTATGGGAGCGTGGGGGGGGGGGCGCCCGGAGGCCCATAAGTTTTATTTCGTTTCCTGCATGCAGCATAGTTTACCCTTTGTGTTTACCGAGGTTTGTGTAAATAAAGTGCACGACTAAATAATAAATATATTTTTCAACATCCCTAAAAACTTCTCACTTAATGAAACAGCACCTCATTGGAAACTTGTTACGACTTACGTTTCTGCCATCGTGGAGAGAGTTTGTTTGTGCAGACTGAAGTTCCGGAAGCGTGCATCCTGATCCACTCTAGCTCTGACTACAGCAGTCTTAGAACAGTACATCATAGTTAGTTATTCAGATAGATAGCTTGTAAGTTTGTAGCTAAAAAAAAGTTTAAATTTTTTTTTATTTACAGGCTACTGGAATTACTTGTACAACTTGTGTGTGACAAAGGCTCTGTTGGCAAGATAAGCGCGTCAGTACTAAACAACGTCGCTTTGGAAAAAAGGTCGGTACTGCATTCTATGGGAAGTGTCATATAAGTTTAGTATTGAATAGGACCATAAACTTTTCAAAATACATCTTGCATAAATTGTTGATCTCATTTTGTAATACAGTCGAACCTTGTTTATCCAAAATGGTTTGGACCAAGGTGGTTGGGACAAACGACAACAAGGAAGAACGTTTATGTTGACCTGATTAATGTTGAGTAGAGTTGTGCCATTTACTCGACTAACCGTATGTTTACCATGTAATTTAATCGAGTTGAATAAAAACGTAATCGGTAAACTGCCCGAATGTCATTCGCGAATGAGAGGACACGTCTAAAACTTATCTTTGAGTGGCATAGACTGTGATTGAAGGTGCTCACCTTTTGGCTGTATCCACAACCGGAAGTCGTAGTGCTGGCAGGAGAATTACAGGCCCTTGTCGCTCACATTGGATTTTTAATCCGAGCACGTTATTGGATGATAATTATCTTTTAATTGTTAGGTTCTTCTGTGATTATTGAGAGAAAACAATATTGGAAACGTGATGTTAGAATGTTCTGGTAACCACTCACTACGGCCGGTAAGATTGGAAACAGAAAATATGTATGCATAAAATATACTAAGGCTGTACTTACGTGAGCTTATTGTCGTACATACCCGAGTCGAAGTGAGCTTTTTATTTCCTGAAATATAATCGTGACATATTATTAAGAGCAGATCCATTTTTATTTCACGCTTTCCCGAGACTCTGAAATGGAGTCAATATTCTAATGAAACTGGCACTTTTTAAAATACTGTAGCATATTTTATGTGTTCAGTCCTACGCTGGGAATCTATTTTGGTTTTAGTGAGGTTATTTTCTTTCTAGACAGTGCTCAGAAAATGAATTCGTTCGCTATCGGTTTGGTGAGAAAAATCCCGCTTGGTAGGGCCTTAAAGAATATGTTTTTAATTTAATTTTGGATAATCAGATTTTCGGGTAGACTAGGTTACACTAATTAATGAGATCATACCGAAGAAATTCTATTTTCTACCTCTGATTTGAGTAAAACTTTCATATGGACATTGTTGTCTTTGCAGGTTTCGAGTTACAGGAGAAAAGCACATGGATTCTCATGTGATACCTGCTTTTCTCGGACTTCTGGTGAGTCTTAGTTTGTCATAGTTTAGGACTTCTGCTTAATATTGGTTTTGTGTAGTTCATGAATTACTGGTGAGTCTTTGTAATGATTAGTCTGGTATAAATTCAAATTTAGTTGGCCTGCATGTGCAACATCAGAGGGTTGAAGCTGACTTTGTATTTGTACTGTGTTGCATGGGTATGTAAGGATGAATTATTTTTAAATGAAAATACAGCAATACGTTCACTTTGTGTACGTACATAATGTGTTCCACGTGCGAATTTCGGTTTCTTACTTCTTGCAAATACTTACCTTCAGTAATATTGCTAAAACCACCTTTTTACGCTATTTACTGCTCGCTTATGAACTAAAAACTCCATTTTTTATGTTCTCCCTAAGCTTTTCTCCACTGCCGCCAGGCGGCGCTGCACGTCCTTACCGACGTCAGCGCCCCCACCAGTCCAACCGCATCACTTTTCGAGCACTCCCATCGTGGATGGTTGTGCGAGTTTTTACTGCGTGCTTCGCGAATTAACCAACGCGTATTATGGACTACAACAACGGACTTCGATGTCAAGAAGTGGATCCGACGAGCGGCTTATTGGAAAGCAGCACGGTGGGAACGGGATCGAAGCACGGCAACGGTCGGTAGACGGTAGGCTTAACGGATACGGCCATGCCGGCGGTGTTTTTTAGTCGGCCGGTCGTTGTCGAGGGCAAGATGGCGGCCGAGAATGAAGCCTTTGTGATTCGTGGTTACGGAGGCGTCGTTGCCTCCCGTTCTTCCCCGGGATGTTCGTGTTGAAATACCATTTTTTTTTCAAGCAGATGGTGATTTGTAGAGTGAGCCAGTGGAGTTGTCACCGTCCCTCAAGGCAGGTCCGTGCCGATCCGATGGCGGGCGTTAGGTGAGTGGCCGACAGTGGCGGTAAGTTGAACACCAGTGTAGTGTTGAGAGGATGAATAGAACGACCGCTCCCGGTGGGGAAAATAGCGGTGCGGTTCCTACACTGAGTGGTAAAAAGCCGGCCACGGGCGCTGTCCGTGGTCCGACTATCCCAGCAAAAAAAAAAAAAGTTGCAAGTGCCGCGTTTGGACATAATTGCAACGCTGGTTGAGCCGAGGGGTGCAAATTGAAGCCGGTTTTTAACCGGTCCCACGCTGTCGCCACTGGCAACACGTGTGTAGCACCATCGGCGACACTCAGTAGCTACTAGACGCTGATGCAGCGGGACAAATTGTCGCCGTTCTGTAGCCAGTTGTCACGGAAAGTAGCTGTATGACGCTGACGCAGCGGGACACATCGTCGCCGTTCTGTAGCCAGTTGTCACGGAAAGTAGCTGTTAATGACGCTGACGCAGCGGGACAAATTGTCGCCGTTCTGTAGCCAGTTGTCGCCAGGGTAAGTAGCTGTTATGACGCTGACGCAGCGAGACACATTGTCGCCGTTCTGTTGCCAGTTGTCACTTCGAGGGTGTCACATGTCGCCGGTGAGCATGGCTGCTATGACACGGGCGCGGCGGGACCAATTAAAAAAAAAAAAAAAAAACCGTCGCCAGGTGTCGCTGCGCAGTCGTCATGTGTCGCCGGCGGTATGGTGAGGGTCTCCATGGGCGTTTGCCCATAGGCCTATGTGTTTATGATATGTTAGGGTATGTTTACATTAATCGTTATTGCCTCTACATTTCTTTGGTCCTGGCATGGCAGCTGCGTTGGCTCCTGCGGTGTGCATCAAGACATGGTCTCACTGGAGTTAGTACTATGGGTTTGAAGTAGGGTTCTCCCCCCTCCTTTTGCCTTCGACTGTCTTCTCTTCCTTGGGTCCTTAGGTTGAGTGGGGGGGGGGGGGGTGATTCTGATGCCCTTTGGGGTCTGGCCGCTATATGCGGTCGCACGGGGCCACTATGCCCATTTTTTTTTGGCGAATCGCAAAAACAAGTATGGTGTATGCATTGTCTCGTACGGTCAAACATAAAACATGTGAATGGAGCTGTAGCTTGTTCATCTGGTTTGAGTACGAGTTCCCTTCGCTTAAGTATGAATCAGAAGGGGGACTTTAAGGTACATGTTGATGTTAAATCCAATTAAGTCGGTTTCTGTGGAAACCTGGCACTCGAGGCTCGGTCATCAGCGTAAATTGGGCCTGTTAAATTTACATAACTCCAAGGTGGTACATGGATACTAGGAGTGAAGCCTCACTCTCCTCAGTGCGAGGTCTGCAAGGTAACCAAATCGACTAGGGTCAGTTTTAAGGATATTGGTGCTTTTCAGAGTATGAAGCCCCTCGAGCTCCTTCACATGGATGTTGGGGGACCGAATCGCACGGTGTCCTTGGGTAATTGTCGATATGGGCTTACTTTACTTGATGATTATTCTCGTTATGCATGGGTGTTTCCCATCGCTAAGGAAAGCGATGTGTTTCAAACGTTTGTTGACTTTCGTGCCAGAAGTGACAGACAATTTAGCCTCAACTTTGTAAATGTTCGCACGGACCGAGGTATAGAATTTTGTGATTATGTAGGTTGGGTATCGGATACCAGCGAACCAATGCCTACTCACCAGCTATGGCTGGAATCGCTAGGCGATTTAACCGCACGTTGTTAGAAGGGGTACGTGCAATACTTTACGAGACTTCTCTGCCACGCAATCTTGGGCAGAATTTGTATGTCACCTACCTGAAGCATAGGTACCCTCACTCATACTTAGGCTTTGGGGTCCCTTGTACATTATGGTTTGATCGAGGTGTATCAGTCGGACATTACGAAGACCTGGTGCAATGTGTTATGTGCACTTCCATAAGCCGGGAAGGGATACCCTTGACGTTAACGCTGGGAGGGGGTATTCATTGGCTATGCGGTAGACACAGTAGGATATAGAGTGGAATCCCCAAACTTACTTGGTCGTTGACACTGAACATAACAGTTGATGAGGTTAAGTTATGGGGAAGGGAGAAGAGGTCCTTGCGGTATAGGCCTCAGAGTGTGCCCAACCCAGTCTAAGTGCATCTACATTTAACTATGGAAAGGGACTTAGTTCGGGTACAGAGTCGGAATCGGATGGTAATTCGAGGGTAGAAGCCGAAGATAAGACTGAGGGCCCGCTAACCATTGAAGTTCCTCCACGACCATTCATTCGTAGTAATAGTGTAGGCTCCTCCCCCATATTGGCTCCTTTAGATTATCAGTATTGGTGTAGAGAAGTAGTAGTCCGTCAGACGGGGCAAAGGATAGGTAGGTTGGATGTGTACTATCACACCCCAGATGGAATTATGTTCCGCAGTGTTAATGATGTCAAATAATATTGTGTAGAACGGGGATGTCAGTTTGAACCACTGTTCGGTTTTAGGGGTAGACGGACACCTGATTTCGGAACTGTATCCTCTAGTGGGCAGGATAGTCCTGTTGATTTCAGTGATGCTGCGGCATACCTGTATATTGTTGGGCCAATTACCTATGCAGGAGCCATTGCCTCTCCTCACAAGTGTGAATGGGAACGGTCCACGGGAGACGACGTTGCGTCCTTTACGAAAAGAGGGGTACCTAGAGGTTACTGTAACTATAGATATGGAAGTGGGGATGTAAACGGATATACAACGTAGAAGAATACCGACGGAAGCGTTAGACGTTTCCGCTCCCGACTAGTAGCTCGGGGGTTTTGTCAAGCAAGCCCAGTTGTGAATTTTGTTTTAGGTTAGATTCTTTTATGTATTATTGGTATCCATTCTGAAGTGGACAAATGTTGATTTGGATATCCAGTGTGTGGTACGTTGGATTGCAAAACCTTCAGGAAAATCCCCAAAGGATTCAAACCTGAGGTTCACCATGGTACGGTGTGGCTATTGCAAACAGCCGTAGATGGTCTTCACCAAAGTGTGTGACTGTGATGGGTAGAACTTGAAAAGCCATTAGTGATGATGGGATTTTCTCAGTTCTTGGGACTTACCTGTGTTTGTCATTTTGGTTTAGATGCAGTTTTATGTGGATGTTTTGCTTTTGTTAGCCAGAAACGAAACTCTTAGAGCAAATGTAGTAACGCTGATTGAATCCAAATTCGAACTCGCGTCTTTCGAGAAAAAAAAAAAAAGAAAGAAAAACAACTAACCTTTTAGGTGTTGCCTTCCTCAGAATTGATGGCATGACAGTAATTCATCAAATCTTACTTTTCGCAACTCACGAAGAGGGATGACGTCGATGAAACGTGTTCAGTGCGTGTACCAGTTCATGTCTGCCGGTACTGGTGTTCAAACGAGGCGTGACAAAGATGAGACAAGTGTACATTTCCCATACAGGTCACTAGTAGGAAGTTTGTTGTATGTAGCTTCTAGAACAAGGCCTGATATTCTTTTGGGTGTTATAATATTGCCCCAATATACCAATGCCTTTACGTCCATTCATATTCGCTTATTGTTGACCATACTGCGATACTTATGTACTGTCAGTGCGATACATTATGCTATTGTTCTTTCAAGTCTCACAGGATCTGAATCGTATGCATGTGTAGCTGCATCTTGGGCAGCCGGTAGAGTCGACCGGTATAGTTTCGGTGGACACATTGTCTTCTTGGGTAGCGTGCCTGTTTTGTGGGGCTGTGAAAGCAGAGTTTGGTATGCCTCAGTACAATGGAGGCGGAATTCATTGCAATGATTCTGGCTGTATGAGTATTGGCCTGGCTACACAGTGCATGTCACATTCTGTATTGGCACCGTTGGCTACAACACCTTCATTGTACTGTGGTTCCCATTCTCCCATCCACTTTACTAGGAATGAGGTGAGAAACTTGAGGTCAAAGCACATTGCCATTAAATGTATGTTTTTGGGGGATTGGCTACGAAAGCTATATTTCTGTTTCTATAACGTGCCGTCTGCACTAAATGGTGCAGACATGTTGTCGGAATGACTGAACCTAGGGCGGTTGAATAGGCATGTTCAGCGGCGTTCTATAATTGTGACTCATAAGTAATGTTATACCTTCTGTAGCATTGTGGTTGCATCAGACGGATGGGAGAGTGTGTTGGTTGTCATAGCCTAACTATGAATGGTTCTTCCCAGTAGAGGGTTTACAGTGTTCATGCCATTGTTTAATATGTCAAGGTAGTGTTAAAGGCCTGAAACTGAAATGTACTTTCCCCAATTCAGGAAAGAGTGTTTGGAAGCCTGGTCGGTGGTTATGCATTGTGCATGCCTGGAGAATTGTATCTGGCTGATCAAGCACTTTAGCCTAGTGGGGAGATACCTTCCGGTTTCGGATAGAGCGGACGCTCCCTCGCGTTCTGGTGTTGATGCGGGCAGCAAGGGATGTAAACTGCAGTCTTGTTGTTTATGCCGTGTTTGTTTTAAGCCATGTGGTCAAGTGTTGTACCTTTCGAAATGTCGCTATTACATGTACAGTTGTGCTTCAGTATTTTTTCTGGACCTGCTTTGAAACAGTACGGTAATTGTAGGTTAGGATTTCGCTAGGGTAACGCGGACATTTCTTACACTCTGGTGCGGGACGCCGCTGGACGTAGCAGTAGCAGCGTGCTCCCTGCGCCACCCGCCCCTGTTTGTGCGTACTTCCTTGGGGGTCCTGAGTGGCCTGGGGCGGGCGGATCTGTGGTGCAAGCCATGTTGTGGCTGGCCAGGCTTTCTGGGGGTGAAGCCCGATTCGGTGTGCCTTGTTTCAGTGTGTTATTCTGGCTGTGCTCCATTACGGCAATTCTAGTGGAGCGGGCCGGTTTTCTGGGCTGTGTGCCTTGTTCCTGAGCTAGGTTCTCAAAGATGAGGTGGAGGTACTGCCAGGCGTTGGGCTAACTCACCCGGCTGTTGGTTGGGGACCATGGGCCTCTCTATGGGGGCATGGCGTCGCTGGATACCTGGTCCTGGTGGGTTGGTTGCCTTTTGGTTCTTTATTAGTGTTTTGGTGGCAGTGTGTGTGTGGTTTAGTAAGCTTGTTCTCCGGGGTTCCTGGTTGGGGTGGTGATTCCCGCCTCCTGTCTGACAAATTCAGCAATATTACTGAAGGTAAGTATTTGCAGGAAGTAAGAAACGAAAATTTTAACTAGTGAAAATTAGTTTTTACTTACCTAAAATACTTACCTTCAGTAAGGACCCGCCCGCCTCCCCGCAATCACTGAACCGGAGTGCCCGTGAAAAAGTGATGCGGTTGGATTGGTGGGGGCGCTGACGTCGGTAAGGACGTGCAGCGCCGCCTGGCGGCAGTGGAGAAAAGCTTAGGGAGAACATAAAAAATGGAGTTTTTAGTTCATAAGCGAGCAGTAAATAGCGTAAAAAGGTGGTTTTAGCAATATTACTGAAGGTAAGTATTTTAGGTAAGTAAAAACTAATTTTCACTATTTAAAATTTTCGTTTGTTTAACTACAATACGTTAAAGAAATCAAATTCCTAGCAGACGACGAACGGTCGTTGGACGATGTTTTTAGTCAAAGTGGACTGCCTGAAGAAAACAAACGAACAAACGTCTGTGAATTTACATCTCCAGGGCTACTGATCGTCGAAAATTTGCGAAGATTTGAAGTGATAGTGTGTCTACAGTGATTTCTTCAACGTATTGTAAGATGAATATTCATAGTAAGCGGTGTGACGTTTTCAAAATTGTTTAATTGTAAGTCCCACAATCTTCATCAGGCGACTGCTAAAACAGTACAAGTGGCTATTTACATTATGTACAACAATTTAACGTCGCGCTAAACAACTCTCATTGGCTGGTAGTTGCAAGTAGTGGTTAGTGCTACAAACTGCATGCTGAGTTGGTGGATCCAGCAAGAACTTCCAATTGGAGCAAATGTTTCCAAAAGTCAGCATTGCAAGACATCGTTGGATAGTTACCTCAAACCTCATAAACATCTGCACTTCCATTGGAAGTACTTGCCGACTCCACCAGCCAAGCATGCATCATCATCACTGCCATCAATGAATGCATCATAAGCATCATCACTGCCCTTCAATGAGAAATCGTTTAGTGCGACGTTCAAATGTTGTACGTAATGCTGCACGCAATGTAAATTTGTAGTGTTGTAGCAGTTGCTTGATGAAGATTGTAGATTGTGGGACTTTCACAAAAAAATTTCAGTCGTCATTACTTACGTACGCTACGTATGCTACGTTCCAGAGTATGAATTTGGACGTTTTTAAATTTCAGTTGTCAACACATTGTTGAACTTTCCCCCTTGGCAAAAGCGTATGTATTGGTTTTTGTTTTGATTTCAAGTTACCCCCTAAAAAAAAGATTATGTGGGGATTCAAGATGGCTTACTCAGTCTTGCACCAGATATACCGGAAATCGTGTACTTAACGCAGACAAGCTTGTGGAGTAAATTTAAGAAAAGTAGGGGATGGGCGTTAAATAAAAAATAATCCATTTTCAGACCTTTCTTTGAATATCTATCACACAAAATTCCGCGTTTAAACCCCTTTTTAATGATGTCGGAAAGACCAATTTTACATACTTTTAATTGCTGTGAAGA
The DNA here is from genome assembly GCA_023313725.1 of Lithobius niger. Taxonomy (NCBI): domain Eukaryota; kingdom Metazoa; phylum Arthropoda; class Chilopoda; order Lithobiomorpha; family Lithobiidae; genus Lithobius; species Lithobius niger. The sequence goes on along the minus strand of JAHWFP010139971.1, from coordinate 18,598 downwards.
GAGAAGGGAAAGGACAGATGAGGCCTTCTGCAGTCCAAGAAAGCAGAAGAAGAGTCCAATATTACCTCAAGGAGGGAGAAGTGGCCAGTAAGCATAGAACAAGCAGTGGGGGCATTCATTTTCCCTGACCATTTTTCTGTTAAGTTTACAGCAGAAAAAAGATAATTGATTGGGTGGAGTCAACTCCACCATTTCATGATTTTAACCTTAAAAGCATTTTTTTTGGGGGGGGGGGGAGGAGGGAAGGCATTAGCTTCACCAATACGTTTATATACACGAATGTTAGTCTAAAGCTGGCTGCAGAGTTTCGAGGTAGGATTGTCACTCGCACTTTTCAACTCTTGTTGTGGGATGTGTTACTGAATAGTGCTGCGTTTGCAGGATTTTTGGGTTGTTTAATATGTGATTTTGAAATTTTTGTGCCATTACAATGATGTGATGCATCATTAGAGGGGGCTTTTTGTTTACTTTTACAGGTCTGACAATGAAACAATGAGTTAGTGACATAATTACTGACCTTTTCAGCGGCTAAAAATTAAATTTCACATCCCTTCAAAAAATAATACTTTTGTTTTGTCACAACTGTTTTCAGAAACAGATAAAGAATTCTGAAATATCCGACACCTGCACTACTTGTATAGGTGCCATAGGAAACCTTGCCCATAGCGAAAAGATACGGGAAGAACTGGCCCACCAGACAGTATTTTGGGAAACGTGCATCAAACTAATGGTGAGATAGTTGGTGCTTTCATATTCATTTGCATTGCATTCTGAGTATTTGGTTTTAACCAATTAGTAGTGGGGAACCAAAGGACGCTGTAAAAGTTATTGACTCATTTCGTTGAGCTCCATTAACACCGTGGTTACCCATGACCTATATGCGTCATGGTAAACTTCTGCCACAGCCCAATGACGTATATATACGTCGTGTCAAAAATTCAAACTCCAGCACTTTAGAGTGATAAAATCCAACATGAGTGGTCAAAAACTTAGAATGCCGACCACTAGATGGCACCACCTTTCAGTTGCAGCCATCAGTGCGTGACGTATATGTACGTCATTGGGCCCTGGTAAATAATGACGTATATATACATCATTGGGCCCTAGATAGGTGCTTGCCATTTCGGATTTTTTCTCGTGTTGGCAAAACTGAGATATTTATTATAAAATAACTCTCGCAATGAATTTTTCATGCACAGTTCCATTATTTAGTTGATTATGTTGTGAAATAATGTGGATTTAGTTAGAATAAAGGCCTATTTTACTGTGACGTATATATACGTCATTGGGCTGTGGTTAGATCATCTTTAAAACAGCCCAATGATGTATACGTATATATGTCACAATATTTAAACATATTTTTGTAATGGTCTTCACTTGTTGGTAATGTCACCATAAAAAGTAATGGCCAAAACATATCTTATTGTGTACACCTCTTGGGCTGTGGGTAGGGATTGGAAAAACGCCCTCGGTAGCCAAGGTGTTAAGAGAGACTGCGAGCTCATCTTCTTGGTTTAGGGACTAGGGTGCTATCCAGACGGTACTTTGTTCGCTGTGCTCTGGTTCTCTGAGAACCATCATGAAACTAACTTTTTGTCTCTGGTTTTATCTTATTATTGTGTGAGCATTTGTATTGTTCATGAAGAGTTAGTGTGTTTTACTGGAAAAGTTGGAACAAAGAGACGTCTTTGGATTAATGCCAATTATAGTTTTTCTTGTTAAGCCGCTAAAAGTTAAGTAAGTCGTTCTTTCGAGTGCACACATGGTTTTTTTTTTTAGCATATGAAACTTTTTTAAAATAATAGTTAACTTACCAAACTCTACCTGGAGTCGAAGAAGTTTCTGCTCACGGTGGTTTAGAGTGTACGCGGGAAAAGCCAACATTCGGGGGGCTGTCCGATGGCTTTAAACTCCATTCACACAATCGCTTCGAAACAAATTTAAGGGGCGTTCAGACACGTGTGACAACTGAAATCTTTGATTTAAAGAAGGACTTTTGTCCAGTGTGTAGCATTAACTGTGAACGTGGCTGAACCAGGCATAGATATTGTGCTCCACAACAAAATTAGGTAGCTGGAGTTTTTTTTTGGGTCTGGGAAAAAACCATAACACACATAAAATCATTAATAAAAAATTAGTGGCCCTAAAAGTTTCACCATGGCGCTTACACTCTGGTAAATACCCACTCGTTTAATTTTAACCAGTGAAAGGAATTAATTCTGCAGTAATGTAGGAACAATATTATTAAACGTTAGTCTCTTTGGCTAGCAATTCTTTGTAGTTTATTGCATTTAAAATAAAAAAATTACTCGTGGTGAATTACAAGCCTAAGTGGACTAATTTAAGTGGCATATGGAATAATTAAGAAGGTATGTGAAATTACCAAGTGCACACATTGAATAACATTTTTTAAATTTAGTTCTTCTTCACCTGCTCAGAATTCCGTTTAATTGTAGTGATAATGTTAAAACCAACAAGGTTTACTATATGGGAGCATGGCATTCATACCAGGTTGTTTAATTGTCATTTTCTTTTCTACAGGCTCGAATCAGCCAGATGAATGCCTCGTCGCTAGAAGAGGATATCATGTTTGCTCTTCTTGGTCTGATGATGAACCTTTCCCAAGGCAACTTGCCTAAAACTGCTCATCCACTGGCAGAAGACCTTCTTCGAGAGTTAGTTTCCCTCTTGGATGAAGCAAAGTTTGCAGAGCGAGCTTTCAGTCTCATCAGTCGAGTCATTGTGGTTTCTACTGCGACAACGAATGCTGCTTTTAAACTTAATCTGCTCTCCAGATTTCTAGAAACAATGAAGGTAGCTGTTTCAGTAATTATGGGTGCCTTGCAGCTCCAATGAAAAGAATGATGTATGAAATAGTGGAATGATGTGTGAAATGGTGGAATGATGTACTAAATGGTGGAATGATGTACGAAATGGTGGAATGATATGTGAAATGGTGGAAGTGAGTAAATGAATAGAATGATGGAAATAATAAATGAGACATAGCAAAGCATTTGACTAGGGGGAGCAGAAACAGCAAATGAGTTGACCCGTTGACGTCAGTTTTGGGGCCTAAGGGAGCTATGTGAGCATCTGTTCGTAATGGTTGCTGACTGATTGAACGTCCTTCCTTGCTCCTAAGCAACAAGTTTTCACAATCTAAAAGAGCCTATTAAAAAAATTTTATTGCTTTATTGTGGCCTATAGTGACACAGTGGTGACGGACGTTCCTTGATGCGGATAAAATTCCTTACGATAACTGATGATAAAAAGGGCTTAAACTCAAGCGTGTGTCATTAGCAGGGATAGAATGATACCACTATTGGAGAGGATCACCATCAGTAAAATCTTTTTTTTCCCGATAATTTACCCCAAATTGATCAATTTTGACATTCAAATACACCAGTTGAACTATTTTTTTAGAGCTTTCAAATAGTGCTAATTTCAAGTCGTTATCAAGATATTAAAAAAATTGCTCCAAAAAGAGATACTTGAAACCTTTACTAACGAGGTCACAAACTGAAAAATCAAAAATATTCCGTAAGCATTGTCCTTTCAATCCTAAATCAAGCTAGTAAAGCCAAATTTGCTTAGCTCTCATTAAAAAAAAATATTCATCTAGTATCGGTCGGTATGGCATGGTACTCAACCAGTATCAGTATCGGATCGGCCAAAATTGGTAACGTGCAGCCGTGAAGATAACCAATTTGAAGCATTTAGTAGCTCTCTAAAGTGATATGATGTTCAGTTTCCGAATATGAAGCCTGAATGTGTAAATCTGTTTTTACTTTTAAATAAAGAATAAATTGCAAGGTAAAGGGTTAACAAAGCAAACAGTCTGCATAAAAAGACTGGCATTGTGAGAATACAAGAAGCACTAATCTGAGAAGGAAAGATAATACAACTGCCCCGACTGAGACTCGAACCCAGGACTATCCGCTTCTTTTTTTTTCTTTCTCAGGTTAGTATATCTTGTATTCTTACAAGGCCCGTCTTTATTGCGAGCTTGTGTTTTCACTAACTTGAGTTTGGTTGGAAGCACGGACGAACCTTTCCTGACCCCAGTATGCTTTACAGCTGCAGGTATTTAACCTCATTTGGGCCACGTAAGATCACCGAGGTGAGAGGTCAGTGTCGTTTAATCGCTGTCAAGTGACGCTTGCTTTACCCACCACCACCACCCCTTCTTCCTCCTTTGTTCTTCACTTTCTTCATGGGTCGGCCTGGCACTTTATACCTCAGGTCAACCACACTATGACTGAGCCCTGAGGGCCCGTGCATTCGGATGCTGTGTCTTGGTCAAGCTGATGGGACTGAGTCAGCCCCCAGTTTGTGCCAAAAAATGTATTTTGCATGTTTTTAGTTTTTTAAGATTTTGTATACATAAAGTGTTCAGTAACAAATAAGCTGTTTTCAATTTCCCTCCCGTTTGTCGTTTGTGCTGTCAAGTAAAATGCAGACTGTTTGCATCATTTTTACTTTTACGCAGTTGGTATTAGATTTCAAACTTTGAGAAATTTTCTAAAGTCAGCTAACAAGACAAAGACTAGAAAGGAATACATATGTAAATCTATTTATGTTGCCTTTTGGACTTAAATGTCAGACTGACTGCTGGAGTGGGGGAGGCCAAAGGCCGAAGCCCTACCACGCTTGTACTGTTAGTAGGGTTAAGTAGTAGGGCCTTGATTTTTGGTGTCAAAGGTCGAGGGTTCAGTTCCCCATTCCAGCAATGAAAATAGTTTTGTTTATTTAAGGTAGCCAATGAGATGAGGGTTCTAGTTTACACACTAATTCATTTGGCCAACCAATGAATTTGTGGCTTGGTCACTATGTGAAGATGTAGCTTGAGAAATTGCCGAGTAGCGATTTGTTGATGCTTGCTAGATTAACGGATAAGGTTACTGAGCAGTTGAACCTTAACTTGGTCTTCCCATGGTTGCTGCAGCAGCTGGACTTAAGGATATTTACATTACTATATTTACATTGCTTTAACATGCTTTAAACTGAAATGTTAAAACTTAACACAACTTTGTGCGTTCTAGGATGAAGTCCAACCTCTAACGAAGCATGCAGTCAGAGCTTTGGTTGCAGTAACTCAAAAAAGTAAAAAAATGAGGAAAGCAGTCGTTCGTGAAAATGGTAAGGCTATTTCATTCGGCATTCCTAATGCATATTTTACAGAGCCAATTGTGCGTACTTCATGTTTAAGTTTGTCTAGTAAGGTTCTGTTGTTACAGTATGTTTTTATTTTGCATTCAGAATGCCTACAGAGCTTATTTCCAATTGCACATAACAAATTATCAGAAAAAATGGAACCGCTCTTTCACAACCAGACATGCACTGCCCACCAAATTTTTGATAACTTAATGTTATGTTCTTCGGGCCTCAAGGATTGCTTTTGGACTTTTTACATCTTTCACTCCAGCCTGTCCATTTAGCGTTTAATTTGGCTGGCAATGGTGCCACCAGTATTTGTGTTGCGGGCTAGGATCACTTGCTCCCAGTCTCCACTGACTGTTAAGCTGCCTAGCCAGATTGTGGCTCCTTAGATTCGTCACTCTTGGGCATGAGGGGGGCCTTAAATGTTCATCAAAACAGCATTTGTCTTCTCTTGGTGTTGAATCGCAATGGACCCAAGACACCTGAGGTTAGCGTCTCTTGTCAAATTTGACCTAATCAGCGTTTTTGTCTGCTACCAGTCAGTCTCATGCTCAGTAGCTATGAAATCAAATGCGATGCCATTGTCCTCAACTCCATTTCGAAGATGTCCCATGTGCTGTGCTACTCTTGTGTTTACACCCTTCATTGTCTCTCCGATGTAGACTGCATCACAGTCCTTGCACGGCACTCTATACACCGATCCCATCTTCTCCTTGTCTCTCGGTTTTAGGCTTTTGTCCATTACACTTGCATTGTGTGTTTCTTAATACACACAATTCTTTTCTTTAACCGTTCTACATTCTTCAGGTGCGTCCTGAAGCCGTTCTTACGCAGGACGCAAGAACGGCTTGCACAGGACATGTTGCTCCTTCCAGGTAGATCAATTTTACAATAGGCCCATTCTGTTCTACTCTTTGTTCCTACTAGGACTGTGCAAAAATCAAAACTTTCGATTTCGATTTTATTACGTTGTCGAAATCGAATCGAATCCGTCCAAATCAAAAAATGTGGTAATGCCCCGAGTCACATTAAACTGATTTTCAACCTTATCGGCCAAGCAGGAGCTGATAGCCTTGCTTTTTTTGGGTTTCGTCATACCTAATGTTGCTGATAAAAGAAAGACAGCCACCGTGCTTACATGCGGCACCTTGACGGAATAAGTACTTGTGGTTGGTTGAAGTTGCTAGGATGATAAAGTTAAGAATCGGTCTGTGACTCTGTGTTTATTTTGGTTCTTACAGGACTTTATGTACTGCAAAAACTTGTGCTATGTAGTGACGAGCCAACAGCCTGCAATGCTGCTCTGTGTCTTGGACATTGTGCACAACTCCCTGAAGTTGGGGCCCTCCTAGTGGAAACCAATATCATTGATGATCTGTTAAAAGCAATATTAAAGTCTTCAAATCCTGATGTACAAAAGAACTGTGCCATTGTCGTGGCTCGTCTGGCAAACTCTCATCCAAGGTAAGACATAGTGCAACTATTTTTTAAGCTAACGTAATGCCTTTATGCAGTGATAAGGTAATTTTCAAGAATTTCTTTTGTACCACCAGGTATCAGCACCTCCTTGAAGTGGGTGCGGCAGATGCTTCCACTTATGTACCTATGCAATAATGGGGTAACAAAAATGGCATGAATGGAGTTAGCTTACAAGAATGCCTATATTCTGGGCCGTTAATGTTACTTATTGTAATAAAGTACCACTATAATAAATTCGATATAAATAATAATGAATAAATAATGAAATGCCATAAAGGTCTACAATGGCACTACTTAATCCCATTATTGCATTGGGATGCTTGATTATTTCAGCGCTACAGGACAACTGGACAAACCATCGGTTGTCTTGATGTGCAAAAGAAGTTTTCTGTTGCGATTGTAATGATTGGAACTTTTTTAAATAAGAGATGAGACTATTTTTATTGCCGACGAACTTTTTTCCTGTATAGCAGTTCCTTGCTTTGAAGGCTCAATCCCTAGCAATGAAAGTTGGCTTCACCACCATGCTCGCAGCTCCCCTTTCCACGCGGGCCTCTACATTCGTCACTCCGAGCTGGGCTTCATTCTTTATTTCTAGGGCCCCATTACGGCTATCATCGATTAGCCTATCGATCATCGATTACGGCTATCCTCTTTTCCGGCTATCATCGATTTGTTGCCACTATACCAGGACCTACTGGACTGTCCACTGTCTCCGATGGATTTTCCGATCGTCGTCGGCGCCAGACTCTGCCTTCACCGGTCGCCGCTCTTCTTCTTTTTCCTCACCGTCCGAACTATTCTTCCAGTTCAACAAAAACAGAGTGGCACCGGATTCCTCGGCCACTCGTTTATCACAAGCCGCTCCTCCTCGTTGTAGTGATAGTCGCCTACCCTCTCGCAGACTTTCTCAGAACCACCTGAATCGGCGGCATCTCCTGGCCATGGCTTCGCTAAGCCGTATTCTGGACTTTTTACTTCGGCAAACTTCGAGAGGACTCACCACCTCGACGGTCTCCTTTCCAGCCTCCAGTTTCTCCTTTGGATGGCGCTACTTTTTCTGAACTACCGGCTTTGCCGGTGTCTGGAACACGACTACCGGTTCCTTTTCCCCGTTCTCAGCCTTTTTCCAGAACGGAATCTCCATTAGCCTGCATCCCTTCTGATTCACCAACAAACTGCTTTCTTCCCGAGTCACCACTGGCAATGGCCGGTCCTTCGGCTGTCTCGTACGTACGGTCTCAGACATCCACCTTTCCATGCTTATTCTGTGCCGAATTGGCAATTTCTTCAACCTCTCGTACGGCGGCATCCCCTAGTCCAGGTCCTTACACGGCGATTCCTCAATCACCGGGTTTCCTTTCGTTGATCCCCCAGTCTCCTACTTTGGTGTCCGGACTCCTCATTACGATCTCCGGGATCACGAGGCTAGTTTCCACGACCATGGTTGCCCATGTTCAGCCTTTTGGCCAAAACCTTGTTTGCACGAACTGCTTGACGCCCCTGGCGTCCGAAGTTTCTTCGTCAAGACCAACTCTCTCGCCCTGACAATGCTTTCCTGTATCCCCGGATTAATACAGTGCTCTAATACTTCCCCCTTTCCACCAGGGCCATGCCATGCGAAGACTGTCGGGCCCTGGCCAAGGGAACAGCGCTCGGTTTCCGGGCCCTACCTAGTGCTCCTTGCTACAGCACATTTACCCGAGGAACGGTTGACCCCGGCGCACGGACTCTATCAGGCAACACATTACAAAAGAATTTTTCTGATTACATCTGGCCCGGTTCCTCGGTAGCCTGCCTCTTGGAACAGACCTTCTATATTTCAGAACAAAAACAAACCAAAAAAAAAGTCGAAGAAAACAGCAATCGACAACAGTCTACACTGCTCTTGAATCAAGTATCACGCCGATCCCTCCTTTCCCTACGACACCTGACGGACAGTCTCCTATACCATCCTGTCTTTTCTGCGAAGAACAACTACTGCCGTTTTCTCCGGACGCGGCACACGGACATTCGATCCTTTGTCACTATGTGGCAGCCATCACTCGAATGGACTCCACCACTCTCCATGTGCGACACAGTCCTACCTCGTCACTTCCACCATGTCCGAGTTGCCTTTTCTCTGGACGATAGCCCAATCGACTTAGACCTATACTTTTTGGACCGCTGACTCTGTCCTCAAGCTTCAGCCATGGACCACTCGTTAAGGTAATGAAAATTTTGTCATGTTTGCATGTCTAATTCTTCGCATTCTACCTTGTCCGGAACACGATCGCTCTTCACGTCTCTTCTCCGCAATGTTTTCCTCCTTCACGAATGGTTATTGTTCCTCCGGATAGCCTACGGTCTTCCGAACCTTCTCCCCTGCCCACCGCTTAGGGGTTCGAGGAATCTGTTTACCGCTCGACCTTGGCATACTACATAAACGTGAATTGCAACCGGTTCACGGAGTATTCTAGACTCTGGGACGGCCTGCTCGCAGCACGGGCTTCGACACCTTGGTACGCGCTTCCATGGGACGAGGTCTGCTATACAGGAGAAAAGAGGTAATCAATGTTTTCGTCGGCAATAAAAACTACGAAATGCCAGGGTTGGGCCTGGTTGATTTCTGTTTTTGATGCCTAACCAAAAACATACATTACCTTGGCCCGCCCAAGGTAGACCCAGGGTGGAGATGCCCAGCTGGAGAGGCCCACGTGCAAGCTTGGAAAGGGGAGCTGCGAGCATGCTGGAGAAACCAACTTTTATCGCTAGGAATTGAGCCTTCAAAAGGAAGGACTGCTATACAGGAAAAAGTGGTACTGTACGTTTTCGGTCAGGCAACAAAAGCAAAAATCAACCAGGCTCAACCCTGGTATTTTGTAGTTTTTAGTGACTGTCGCATGGTTAATTAGTTGATAGTACCATCTTTTAGCCTCGAAGATGCCATCAGGCCTTTCCCCAGGAACAAAATGTTAACTATCTTGTAGCCGGTCCATAAACAAATTCATACACACATCCATGTTGCAGTTATTAAGCAAGCAAGAAAATTGTGTGGTGTCCTCCCAATTGGGACAGAGAGTGAGCGTTAGAGCTAATTCTAGTTTACTGAAAAAGATAATCTGATTGGCGATCCAAGTGGGGATCCTGGGAAGTATGATAAAACTCATTAAGGTATGGGGTCTGTTGTTGCGGGCCCCTACAACAATCGGAGGTTTCCCCAGTTCGAATTTGTGGTTTGTTTCCTTCCTTTTCTGCTTCTTAAAGGCTCAAAATTAATTTAAAAAAAAAACCCATGATGGAGCACCATTGGCAAGATGTATTAACTTGTTTTAATAAAATGACAGGTAAATGGTTTTTTTTTTCTTGCAGACATATGCTTCGAATGCGAGAGTTGGATGGGATGGATATTCTTCGTTCTCGAATGCCAAATTTACAATTCTAGAAGATTTTTGATTATTTTATACATTAACAAGGACGACAAAGTCTTCTTACCAATATGATTTGTAAATATGGGAGTAAAATTGTAACAGTTGAACAATTTTTATACTGTGTATATTTTGTATGGTTCTTTTGTCACCTCCTAATTAATTTTGAATCTAGGTCCTAAAATAAAAACACATCAGGTATTTTGTTTTCTATTTTTAACACAAAACGAAAATATTACTATGCAAAACATAAAATTTAAAAAAAATCGTTAACTAATGCCTGATAATAAACAAAAAGTCATTGGTTGGCAGATTTTTGCTACGTTCGCAGTTCATTTCACCTCATCCGACCTTTTCATGCCGACAAACAGTAGTTATGTACCACCCCTGCAGAAAAAGCGTCTCGGGAACCGTGACCCTCGCAACTCCGCAGTGGACAACCCCCTTCAACTTCCAACTCCTATTCCGCTGGATCACCGAGTCTTACGATGTCTCCTCCTCCAACAACAATAATCAACAGAATTGTAATGACTTCCCTCCACCACTCGCACGTTCAGGAATGGATCAGGGCCAACTCACATGTACCAGTGGAAACCTTCATCGCCCAATCTGTGTGACAGTATGATGACAATGACGAGTTTTCTCCTGCCTTTTCAGGCATAAAACTCGAACTATAGGCTACGCCTCAGCTTCTCATCTCGCCCACAAGAAACCACATCTCCTTGACAACCCCATCTTTCCGTTCCGGAACAACGGCCGTGTTATTCTCACCTGGACCTCTTGGCATCTTTCCTCCTTCACGCTGTACAAAGTGGAAGTCGGGATCTTGTGGACACGAACAGTCTACAGTCTTCCCAAATTGAGATCATCTCCGGTGAGAAGACGCAAACTTTCTGACAATTTACCCGTTTTCCACGATTGTGCCCCTCGGTTAAATCTATCCAAATTTCAACGCCTGATGATCATCCCACTGGGATCACGTCTTCAACACGATATGCAAGCCAAAGAAGCTTTCAACCTCTCTAACCCCAATTGGATTATCCATTCCTCCTGGTAACTGTCGATCACAGGCATCATGCCCAATTTTAGACAGCCCTCCCTATTGAACGCATTCCCAGGCCCTTAAGCCCTCTCTAATTTTTCTTTTTCAAATCCCTCCATCAAAGCATACATGAAGTCTTGACTCGGGGGTATCAGCTGACAACCTTAGGGTACGCGTCAGATGGTGCCCACCATCTGGTCATCTGTAACTGCAAAAATTCACAGGGAAAGATATTTCCAAACGGCATTTAGAAACATGAAATTGCTGGCCCGACCAACCAGGGCCGGCTGAATTTTGTTTCTATACCTGTACCCACGTATCTCCCCTCTACAGTCACCACCATGACATATTGAGAGAAAAGATGAACGTCCTTTACACTAAAGCACTTCCAGAGCTGGCAGATCCAAACAACTTTTCTCTGAAAAAGGAATGCAAAAATTTACAGGAAATGTACATTTCTGTTTAGGCAATAAAAACAAAATTCGGCCTGCCCTATTTTTAGAGGGGAAGGGGCAATTTCATTTTTTTTGACTCGATGATGCACCTGGTCACATTACGTTTTGGTGGTATGCCTTCAAATGGCTTGATAAGGGTGCCTTTGGACCAAAGCATTTGGTCTGCAACAGCCTCCACATCATTTCCATTAATTCTACACAGAAAGAAAGATGAGTACGGCTCATATTTTGTTTTCGGCTCAACAGTTCACGTCTGCCTTAATGAAATTTTGGATGGCCAATGACACATCAGTCTCAGAAGTGTTAGGTTCAATATCATCGAATTGTAGGACTGCCGCAAGGTTGGTGCTTTTCCAGGACTCGGTTTTGCTTGTTTTGGTGCTGCCTTCAATGAATTCAGATTCAACACTGGGACCTTGTCACTCGTTATATTTAGTTTGTGTAGGAGGAGGAATTGTGTCCTCGGTTCGTGGATTAAGTGCCGCTTTTTTTTTTGTTTGGTTACAATTGTTGTGTACCCGTCAGGGTCGTCTGCTTCATAGCCATCCGATTCTTCAAAGCTCGATAAAGATTTCTCTCATTTACCCACAGATTCGCTCTCCCTGGGATAACCACAAATTCTCTCAGGGTTCGCGTCATCTCTAAGTTTTAGCCGTGTGAGAATTTGAGTTTTGAATTTAATGGCCTTATCATTTTTGTGGACAACTTCCGGTTTCTGCCACACTTTCAATTCCGGGAGGAAAGGATAAAATGTTCGTGGCGGCCGCACGTGTTATTCCCGTGGGAATGTTTTCTAACTTAACTGCATGTACTTTGTTACAATACTTGAGTGAAGGCCAGGGAGCGGCAGAACCGAAGAAGCGAAAGGCATGGTGATGAACCGGCCAGCGCTGAGAGACGACAGGTTGAAGTTAATCCTGACAGGCCAGAAAGTGGGGACGACCTGCTGGCGACAGGAGAAGCAGACGAAAGGTCAACTGAGAGGGCGACCTGTTGTGAGAAAGCTAGTGTAGAACTCGTGGACAATGCAGAGGAGAGAAGCTTTCGGTCGAACGCAACCGCAAGGGATTGCAAGTCGAAAATAGAACATCAGGCAGGAACACCATGACGAGAGGCTAGCTGGAAGCGGGAAAAAGTTAAAGGCATCCACACGCCATGGGTGCTAGAAGAAAAGACGATACCTGGTTGCGCCAGGCCAATTTTTTAGAAGGGTGCCTGATGCATGCACACTTTAATTACCGAGCCGGCAGGCAGTAGGCTTAAAACTTCACTTCTCTAGGGAAGAGGATTCGAGAACAAGAATGCTAAAATTACAGGTAGTGTACATACTCGGCAGCACAACCAAAATTTGAAGGATGTCAGAAAAAACGCTAGACTACAAACTCGTACCGTCCACAAAGCAAATGTATGACCAGCCGTGCCAGTGGCAAGAAAGAGTTGTTAGACGCAGTTGGGGAGAGGAGAGGGAGGTGACGCAAATGGTGCATATATTACCGCAGTAAATATGTTGTGTGACGTAGGATGGAAGAAATACCATTATCTAACGCAGTTATAAGGAGTGAACCACAAAGGAGAAATAATACTCTATAGATACTTAAAATTTAATTAAGACTTTTTTATTAAAATAAACGGGTTTTATTTTTTCAGAGCAGAAGGAACGGTTCTTCTTCCGCCAAAAAGATAAACAGGCACATTGAACACTAGATTGTGTACTATGGCTTCTCGGCTTCTATAGTTTAAAGTTAACGGACCTGTATTTTAGCCTAGAACACCTGCCAAAATAAAAAACTTCCTTGCTTTCTCACCACCAATATTTCTAATGGTTCGACCTCTCCACTCCACCCAGGTGCGGCGCTTGTACAGAAAGACGCCATCTTTTATTTGTCAGCTCGTTACTTTTTTCCCCGAATTTGTGGTCAAATTTGATGTTTTCCATCGAAAATGTTCTGTTTTGTATGTAAGTCTATTTCGGGCCGTTTTTAACCTTGCACTCGTTTAGAATTCCCATTCGACAACCGCCGGTATGGGCTCTGGATCTACTGCTTTTTTCCACTGCTGTCCTTGTGTTGTGGTTTTTGTTTAGATTGTGAAGTTTGCACAACCTTCGGGTTGATCTTGTTTTTTTTTGGGGGGGGGGGGGGATTTTCAGCATTATTCCCGGTTTAAAGTTTAACTTGAAAGTTTGTGCCTTATTGTTAAATTTTGGTTTTGGGAAAGTCTGAATTAGGCCTATTTCTGAAACTGGCGATCGCAGTTTTCGCTATTGATTCGCTTGGTCAGGCTATGGGCTTTGGGTTCTTTTTTTGCACTGATACACTATACAGGGTGTAACTAAAAGAACTGGCCAAGCTTTCAGGGTGTCAAAAATAAGACTAAAAAGTCCTACAAACATAGTTACAGCCCTCCAAACTTAGGGGTAAAAAGGTGAAATCT
>JAHWFP010139970.1:0-25902 GCA_023313725.1 Lithobius niger | reverse complement strand
TTCCAGAGATTTCGTCACTCTTGCCCGAAACGGATTTACTGGAATCCAAAAACATGGAAATTTCCGTTTTGGAATTTTTTTCCGAACACTTGAAAAAATAAATAGGCCTACCCGATCTTTTTTTTTATTGATTTTTTATTTTTTTATTTACTACGGTACCGCATCATTTTCTTAATTTCCAATGGGACTATTGCAATCTTTTATTAATTTTATTTTTTTATAAAACATTAATAATTTAATTGCTCATTTGCCCTCCCTAATTAATTTGTCTGTCCCTACAGCCAGCCAGGGATGCGTTCTTTTTTTTTTTCAACTAGGATAATAAAAACTTGCAGTCAGGTTAATACAGCTTTTTTACGTTGGTTTCGTCATATTTGTTGTGTGGTTTCGTTCTCTTTTATTTTGCTTTCGTTCAGTGTTATACTCTGCGTAGGAAAGAACGTCCCAGCCTTTCTTGTAAGCGTAATAAAATTACTTAAACTAATCGTTTGGGATAGGCCTGCGCCAAACTTTAAGCTGAAGAACTTTTTTTTTTTTTTTTTTTTTTTTTTTAGCAAATTAGATAGTTTAGTTTTGTGTGTATATGTTTTTTTGTATCACGATGCGCATTATTTATCAATATAATTTTATTTCATTGTGTTTCTTGCTGTTGCATTAATTGTAATTACTTTGATGTTAGCATATTTTGTGTGGTAGCCAATAACTCACGGGCGAGCAATGGCTCTTGTACCGTTTGCTAGGAGTCCGAATTATCGCTGTAATTCGACTAGGAGACCGAATTATCGCTGTAATTCGACTGGGAGACCGAATTATCGCTGTAATTCGACTGGGAGACCGAATTATCGCTATAATTCGACTGGGAGACCGAATTATCGCTGTAAATCGACGGGGAGACCGAATTATCGCTGTAATTCGACTGGGAGACTGAATTATCGCTGTAATTCGACTGGGAGACTGAATTGTCGCTGTAATTCGACTGGGAGACCGCTGCAATTCGTTCTCCTACATGGCATATGGTTATACCCACATTAAATACCCCGCAAGATATTGAACGTTATCCAAGTTTTTTTTTCAACCCTTGTGCTATTTATTTATAAGTAGAGAACTTCCTCCTGTTACACACTATTTGAAAAAAATCATCGAAGTTTTTCGTACCTCTAGGGATATTACATTTGGTAATATCTGTGGTAATTGACCAAATACGGCATTATCCGATAATATTTTCGCCACGACACCTCCATCTTGTTTTGAATGCAACACGGTATTCCCATTACAAATACTATTCAAGCCTAATTTAAGTAGAGATCCTTTTTTTTAACCACTCGTTGCATTCCCAAAATGATAAAAAAAACACACACACACAAAACACCTCATGCAAAGTGCTCGGTGTTTTTCAGTTCGGAATGCAACTCATGATTATCGAAAATTATCAGTATTAAAGGAGGCTCTTATGCTATGACAAGTATTATTACAGCTGACAATTACCACCTAAACCGTCCTTTTCAGAAAGGATTGGTTTCCGTAATTTTATTATGCTTATAAGAAGGGCTGGACGTGTTCTTTCCTAAGGGCTAATGACACTTATTTAATTGATTACATGTCTTTATTAGCCTAGTTTATACCAGTTTAGCTAGTTAGGTTCAGAATGTCAGTGGGTAGGGGTGGATCTCAAGGTGCGGGCTGCCACCACAGGGCCAATGTGGCCGTGTTGGCCGTGCAGTGTTCTTGTGTTGCTAGCGACTCTGGTATTGGACACATAGGAGTGTAGACGTTTCACCCCATCTAAAACATGGTAGAAGCCTGAAGAAGACAGATGACTTACGATTTTTCCATCTAATTGCAGCAAATTTGCGAGATATAGTGTGTGCAAGTATTTCCTTGTGCTGCGCATTATCTGACTGTTGAAAATTGGTGTATTTTTTCAAGTTGCTTCTAATGAATTTGTCAATTTTCAAGGTAAATCTCAACATGAATTTTTCTCCACTGTTAGTTTGTTGTGGGAACCAGGACGGCTACTTACCTGTATGTATCAATGGCAACGGGTCTCCATTACAACTTTTTTGTTTGTTACCCTAAAATCCATGGAAAATACTTATTTTTTTTTTAGTTTTGCGCTGCAGATACAATTGAAGTGAATAAAAGCCTAAAAATGTGCACAAAGAAGCAAAACTACACAACGTTTCGGGGATATCATTTATCCCGTTTTCAAGTGCAAAGAAAATCAGCCGACAGGCATCGTAAAAGAAACAAATTTAAAACACTAAAAAAGTCATGCTGTATGCAAGCATGGAGATGGAGCTGAAGTAGTGTGATAGTATACAAGTCCATGATGCAAGGCACAAGCCGCTAAAAATTTCCTTTGCACTTGAAAACTTGGTGCATGATATCCCGGAAACGCTGTTATTTTGTGTCTTTGTGTACATTTTTAGGCTTTTATTCGCTTTTAACTACAAACTGTGCTGACTTTCTTCGTTCATGCAGTTATAAAATGGGCCTATTTCTTATCTTTCATTTTGTTTTGTTTGACAGATATGAAGACATATTTCATTATTGGCTCGAAGAATGAAGTTGATGGAATTGCACAACATTCCTCCGACAACTGGATGTCTACCCCTGCAGTTGATACCAGCATTACAACGGATACCAGTCAGCAGGTTCGACACAAAAATATTATTAATACTAAATGTTTGTAGGTTTCACTTCATTTTAAAAGTGCAGGAAGTAATATTTGTTGCACTTTCATGCACGTGTAGGCATCTATGCTGACTTTGACTTAGCAAGGTCAACCCCAAGTTTTCATGTCACATGGACGAATGTTTTTCGTTGCCTCACTTAATGGGTGGCTAAGTTTTAATTGGTATTTAAACACATTTTACAAAATAAACACACAACCCTGCGACCCCCTCAAAAAGCCGCGAGCGGCCCCCCGGATGTTGGCTTCTCCCGCGTACACTCGAAACTATGTCTTTCATACTGACGGAACCAAAACGACGGACAAGTTTTAAAATCCAGAAAAACTTGCAAAGTTTCTGTGGACCTTAGCTACCACCTTCATCAGGCTGAAGACACCGAGTCGTACTTCACCACATCTACAAACGATTAACGGCCACTTTTTGAATTTTTCTTTGACTCACAGTGAGCTTTTACTGCGAATTCTGGGTTGCAGACGCTTGTTGTTGGTTCTTCTCTTCCTCTGTTGGTTACAAGAGAAGGGAGAAAACGAAAGTCACACGGTTTTCTTCTTTTTCTCCAATGATTTTATACAACAATGCGAATGTTAATAGATGCATGCAGTGGTGCTCGGGGAAGAGGGTGAGGGGGGAAAAAATCCTCAACAACTGTTGGCATGTAAGCAGAAAAGAGTAGGGACAGTCTTGACCCATGCTCCCAATGAACCATTGACACTCAATTCCGCCAATAGTTCGGCCTTTAGAAGTCCAGACCGTTAACCAGGCTTTCACCTAGCTACCACTTGCCAGGATCGTCAAAACTGAAGTAGATAATGAATTACAGTTTGAGAATCCTGGCAGCCCGGAGAAGCCTGGTTTTAAGTGCCTGTGCTATTAAAGGCTGAAATGTTGGTATTTTTGGTGTCACCACTTGATTGGGAGCATGAAGAAGGAAGGGGGTGGGGGAGTCGGTCCCTTTCTGCATACACTTCACTACCACTTCATTTTTTTAAACTATTGGTATGTGCATGAGGAAATTGTTTTTAATTCCACGAATAATGATTTTTTTAGCAGAAAATGTGCACCCTTCCATCCCTGGAACTGTTCGGAATACCTCCATACTAACTCTTTAGTCCCAGCCACATACTGAGACCTGCCTGTTTTTTAAAGGGGTATTGCCACCAAATCACATGCTGCACCATCCATAGCCATTTGTCACTATCTAGTCTGTCTAGTCCTTAATTCCAACAGGCGAAGGAACACACAAATTAATTTCGTTTTACACAACAAACAAGCCACGTGCCTCCTTAATTATTGAGCGTAAAGTTGGTGCGCCCACGTGCACCAGGAGACCAGCGGTAAAGTTAAGCCTAACGACATCACGGGCACTTTTTTTCTATATATTGACCGTTTTGAAATGCAGATTTTTCAACCGCTAGATGGGTGCCATCGAGTGACAGCGATATCGTTAACCTTGACTGCTGGCTCCCTGGTGCACATGGATGCACCAACTTTACATTCAATAATTAAGGAGGCATGTGGCTAGTTTGTTGTGTACAACATTTCTTTACGTATTCCTTCGCTTGTCGAAATCAAGTGCTACATAGAACTAAATGATGGTAGACAGCACTAGATGCTGCAACCTATCATTCGGTGAATAGGCATCTTTAAGTTCCCTTAAGTCATTTGCAGGTTGTGATCCCCCGTCCTTTTGGTTGATAGTCAAAGACCTTGGCCTTGGGGTGTGCTTTGGTAGCTTTGCTCGGGTTCGTTTTGTATACTTCGTTCATACAATCACTTCCTATCGTTCAACAGCTTGATAATTCTCTCAAGTGTCATCCAGTAGCAGTCATCACTTGGGCGGTAGATCTTAGAACTCGCCATTTCCATGTTGCTAGTCGCCATTACATCTTATAGGATGCAAGGCTTCTCAAATTTATACATTTATTGTGTTTGATAATTTTCTTAATGCAGACACAATCACCGTGTGGCCTTTGTAAATTGGAACAGAATGCCACAAACGGTTCGTATCTTTAACTTAATTGTTTCCTGCGAAATTGATATCCAACTGTCAGTCGCTATTGCTAGTCGCCAGTTGGGTGAGTCTGGCTAGAATTCAAGTGGCCAACTGTTGGATTTTATTTGCTGAATGGTGACTGGCAACTGGCAGTGGGGAGGGAGGATTGCCGCTTGGTCTTGTCTCAATGGTGCAACTCCAAGAGGGCCACCCCAAACAGTGACTTTTTTGCTTCAATAGAAGTTGAGAACTTCACCGACTAGTAAAGTACCAAACTTTCAAATTCGCTTCATTCTATAAATTATAATTGATCACAAGCTCAAAACTGGCTTCAGCAAGCTACAAAGCAGAAGCTTGTATGAGGCTCCATTCTACTTTCTGTTACACACCCACATTTAGGCCTATTAATGGGAGTTGATCACTTAAAATCAACGATTCTCTACTGACGAGTCCAAACAAGGGCGAAGCACTCTGTTTAGGAATTTCTATGGGTGACAGCAGCTTGAGTTTAAGTGATAATTGATCACCACAAGACTTGCCGTTACTCTAAACGAGCCATTACAATTTGTACTAGGTTGCAACAGCTAGTGATAAAAATTTACAAATTATCATCTTTAATGGTGAGTACTGTACGTATGTTAATATTTACATTTTCAATTTCAGATGGATGAAGCGTCTGCCGACATGGAGATGCAGATTAATGGGACGGCCGAAGAAGAAGAGCCTGGAACGTTATCACCTATGATGGAACCTGATCTGCGCAACAAGACCAGCCTGACACATAGCTGGAGTACACTCAACAGCAGGAAGGATTCTGGCATTCGTAGCCGGAGAAGTAGCATCCAGGCGCAGGTACCATAATAGTTCTAACTGCAATATGTATGTCGTACGAATTCTAAACAAAATGTTGTCACACCAACAAATGTGTTAATTGTAAAGGAGCAGGTAGGTAAAACTACCTGCCTACTTTTGGAAGGACAGATATTTACAAATCAATCATTGGAGCTGTCCGAAGACATCTGTATGTACATCACATTACATACATGGTCTGTAAAATTAGTAAAGCATGTTGCTCCATATTGCTGCAGCACAAACTTTGGCGTGGAAAAAACTTTTTTCAGGCACCGAGCATTGATGCTACATGTTGAAATCAACTTTATAAACTGGGCCTTGTGTGCATTATTGAAGTGGTCAACGCCACTGGTAAAGTCCAGTGCTAACGTCATCCATTTGATATATTATTACTTTATCCATAGTTACACTCGCCAGACTGTACGAAACCTGACTTTACTTGCCGCCTTAAAAAATTACCTTTTAATTTAAGCTTAATTTTGTTTAAATGAATTTTCCATGCCCAACAACAACCCAAAACTTCAAGGCAACATAGGAAGTGGCTCCCCACCAGAGTGAAGCCACATATTACCAACTACCATGACCCTCGCTTTCGTTTTGACATCACGAGAAGCAGACATCTTTGTTCTGCGCTGTGTTTAAGCCAGCTATGCCCAACTCATGTAATTCGTGCAGGCATATTATCATGCCAGAGATCAACATGTTCTTTGCTGAGTGTAGGACCAGTGATTTCCAGACAAACCTGTGTGAAACTTGCAAATCATTTACCAAAGAGGAACTTTTTAAGTTTGAAGCAACACTGGCACAATATGAGAAAAGACAGGAGCAATGGACTAAAATGTGTTCAGCGTCAGTGGACATCTCTTGCAGCTCCTGGAACAGTTCATTAGATGCTCGCCTAAGTAAAAATATTGTCTTGTGTGAGTCTGGCTTTTTGCCCACCAAATTTCAAACAGAGTTATGTGCAAATTTAAACATTAATCTCAATTCGCCCGTCACGATTACACCCACTTTCATCGTTCTGATGAAAGTTTTAGTGTACTCAGCCTGGCAATCTTTCCAGCAATTTCGAACAGTGTTTCTACGTGTATGAGAAGATTATTCGACGAACATTGCGTTGCTTCAGGATAAAGTGGAGGAAACTGTTGTGAGTGCGGTGGGAAAACTTGTTGCGGTGTTGCAGCCACCGTCGCTCGAACTTCCCGCGACGAAACGCCCACAGTGATCAATCCGGCCTGAGAGGAGACCGCGCGCACCAGGAAGGGATAATCAATGAAACTCTAGTTATTCCCCCTACGTGCGTTTCGCTCAAGCAAAAGAAACGAAACGGCCTCCAGAACGAAGCAGCCTTCAGAAAAAGGCAGATAAATCAAATGATATGAAGTCGAAAAAACACCGGGGTACTCTTCCTGTACTGAAAGTGTAGATAAGATAAGTAGTTCAAAGAATGGATCTAAATGCTCAATGTCCTCCTCGGGCTTCAATAAAAGATTGGATGGTATGCACGATCTGAGCAAGAGGACGACGACGACAGGGTGGATGGGTGACGAACCGTCGGTCCCCTTTCGTGATGTCACACACAGCTAAGACGTACAGGTGAACCATATATCCACTGTTTCTACCACTGACGACATACCGAACAATGGTCGTTTCGTCCGGTCATGTACTCCAGCAGCTACGACGTCATCACAGGGGGATACTAGGTCGCATATTATCACACCATAACGTTATCAATCTGCCGTCGTTGAGCCGTCCTGTTACTGTGTCGTCATTGTTACCTTGCCAAGTTTTCATGTCATCGTCGTAACATTATCCTGTCAACTCGTCACTGGCGTAGTCCTCATGACAGTCCTG
Source organism: Lithobius niger (assembly GCA_023313725.1). NCBI lineage: Eukaryota > Metazoa > Arthropoda > Chilopoda > Lithobiomorpha > Lithobiidae > Lithobius > Lithobius niger. Next base: position 18,510 of record JAHWFP010139970.1, on the reverse strand, counting down.
ATGTAGACGTCCCGTCACCACGTCGCATTGTCGTCCAGTTATATTTGCAGCGCCAAAGTAGTGGTGGTCATTTAACAGTCGTCCAATCTACCCATCAACCAGCCTTCGGCCATCCCGGTTTCCCATAGCCATCTTGTCGATACGATCAATGGACCTTAGTTTTTGGGCTAGACATCCTTCAGATAATTCATCTAGCTCTGAACACCTAAGAGTGGCGTTGGGTACACGCTCTCTCTCCCCCCCCCCTCCTACTGCAAGTGGGGCGAATTGGTAGGTATGGCTTATCAATACCTTCCTTCCACGTTCTTCAAGAAAAGATTCACATGTTTGCTCCAAATGAATCCAACCTGTCTCCCCGGCCACCACCTACGCCAACACTGATGCACCAAAGTACCCCCTAACCACTTGCCACAACCTTAGGAACTCTTTCGCTCCTTTCTGCACCATGTTGGGTTACTTAGAAGAAGGACAGCCGTTGTTCGCTGCTGCACCCCTCCTCCCTCACGGCTCCAATAAAGGAACATTCTTCTTTAAGCACAGCGTACCAGGTGTTTCCCAAATACACAGGACATGCACACAAGATACAGGATGTTCACAGAAGATGCTTCTCAGCCAGGTGCTTCTCGAAAATACAGGACGTTCACAGAAGGTGCTTCTCGAAGATACAGGACGTTCACAGAAGCACGGTTCCTAACGAAACAGTCCGAATGGAGATCAATCCTTATCTCGTCCAGCAGCCGTACATTAAATTGCATCCTCGCAGTATGATGAAGAGAGGATCCAATGACTGAATCTTAAGGCAAGTTCCCACGTAGAGCTGACCTAATCTGCGGTCATGGCCGGTTTTAGCACCTACTTGGAAGCCCCACCCGATGCTAGGGACGATAGCATCTTCTTTAACGGTGAAGACGGCTTCATCATTCCAAGCCAAAGCCATCTCTTTTGTTGTGAGGACCATGGTAGCTTAATAAGAAGGGGAACAGCCATTGTTCTCCACCGTATCCCCTACTCTCTCACGACTCCAGTAAAGGAGCACAGTGGGCCAGGTGCTCCCTGAATTCGAAGATACAGGACATTCACAGAAGCAAAGGTTCCTCATGAAAGAATCGAAATGGATGTTGATTCATGTCCAGCAGCCATCCAACAACTGAATCTGATGGCCAGTTTCCAAGCAAAGTTTGTCTTCTCTGTGGCCACGGTCGCTCTTATGACCTAGTTAGAAGCCCCACCTAATGCTAGGAATGATAGCATCCTTAAGCACTGTCCTTTAATGATGCAGGCGGCTTCCTCACTCCAAGCCAATTCCATATCCTTTGTCGTGAGGTCCTCCTTTAACTCTGCCCTCCACCGTCAAAACTCTTACCCCGTGTCTGCCCACGGCATTGCTAAACATACGATAGGACGGTTAAAAACTGCTTCTTTCCTCAAATAATCTCGCCTTTTCAATAGCTACCTGCTTGAACTGGCCCCCGAGCTTACGGAAAAGTCACAGGTCGTGCCTTATCCTGTTCAGGCAAAACACTCCTCCTGCCACACGTGAAGAATCATTTCTGTGACCAGCCAAGAAACACGAGACATCCTGGACCCCCAGCTCCTTCCTAAAGAACGCTTACATTCCACCGATGCCATACCACTAGTCCTTACCACTGGTCTGCTACATTGGCTGCCTTCCAAAAACAAAGATCCCTTGCTCCACGAGGTAGTGAAAAAACTTGTTCGAGGGGGCAGTCGTACAGTCCCAGGCCTCAACTCGACACCAAGATTCTACATCTCGGCAAGACACATTATTGAAAAGTTCACACACAAATCACAAGTGTACTAAAAGCACAGTACTTTTCTTAAATTTTCGAGAAAATACCGTTCATCTTCTTCGGAAGCTATAAAACGACGAATGAAAACAGTCCCTATATGTGAGCATCAAACCGAAGTTCAAAACTCACGTCGGTGCAGAGCAACACCATGGATCTTTGTTTTGTTTGGAAGTGCTTGAATACCAGGTAGAGCCCAGTGCTCGTTGAGTGCCGCCATGAGGTCCAGGCGCACGAAGCTTTCAACCAAGTCAAATGAAGGTCCTGTTAGGTTCATAAGAGGGACTCGGTGTCGAGAGAATCTTTTTATCGGCAGGGACTCTAGACTGCACGGAGGTGGGCACTTTACGCAGTGTTCGAGTGGAGAAGAACTGAAGCTTGGTCTTAAGCTTAGGATTATGGACTCCTGCAATCCATCTGTGCCGGATTCCTCGAAGCTTTTTTCAAAAAGGTTTATCAACATCAGCCATCAAGGGCTATAGGGCTATGGAGGAATCCGAAGACTTTCATCAGTTACTACTTGTGGAACGTACCAGTGGCTGCTGGAAGTCTGAGAGCTGACGACCTCATCATTGCCAGTAGTCGCATCAGTAGACAATGATGAAGCGAGACTGCCAAGGGAGGTAGCTGAATGAAGAGGTGGAGAAGGTTCGTGTCATACTGTCCTTTATTCTTCTCTCGCCTTAGAATGAATGTTTGTGTTTGGTTTATGGCAATCACTTAGGGTTCGACCTGTCCCACCATCCTGTTGGACAAATGCAGCTTAAATTAACCCGTAAGTATTTTAGGAAACAAGTAAAACCTTAATTTTAAACCTAAAATTAGTTTTTGCTTATCGTAAAATACTTACCTTTAGGGATCCAGTCACCAATACCACTGGTCGGCCCTGCAACCTTGTTACGTTGAAGTTTTGGGTGGTTGTTGGGCATGTAACGTTAATTTAAACAAAATTCAGCTTAAATTAAAAGGTAAGGATTTTAGAGTAATTAAAAACTAATTTTAGGTTTAAAATTAAGTATTTGGTAATCGGAAAGAATAAACTAAAGGTTCATGTTCATTGTTCACATATACAAAAAAAATTAGGTAGGTCTCATTATAAGAGGGGAGGGAGTGGTCAAAAATCACGAGCCATTTTAGTTGCGTTCGTTTGTTATGCACCTCTCTGTTATTCACAATTTGAAGCTGTTTTGGCTAAAAGGCTGTTCATTTAAAAGCTTGTATTTTTTTTTCTGCAGTTAATGGAAGCAAATGGTCTGGCTCCAAGTGACTTCTTAATGGGCACGGCAGCAAGCGACTACTACACATCCAGTCATTCGTCTGTCGCAGATGGACAATGCCCCGACCAAAAGTTGACTATTTCACCAAGTATTATGCTGGACACCAACCTCCCACTCAACGAAAGCCTCACACGGTTCCACATGATGCGAAAACAGTCTGACCTTCAAATGATCAAATGCATCCAACAAGACTCAACTCACATGGACTACTTTATGCAGCCGCCTATCAGCCAACTGACGTTATGTTTTAATGACTCAACCATTGAAAAAGAATACCGCGCACGTGCTCATCGCCAAGAAAGCAAGGAGTCCAACACTCCAACTCTTGCCACTTCGACGTTCAATACGTACTTCGACATCGGTGTGGCCATTACTGTGTTTGCAATGGTTAGCTTATCGTGCTTTGCTCTGTATTCGGCTACAGTGCTCTGGATAGTATTTTTTATCATTGCCACGTGTTGGCAATGTTGTGTGGTGCTTCTGTGTGCTCGACAGAGGCTGCCTTGCAAAGTTTTATCAAATTGTTTTAGCGCAATATATAACGCGTGTACTCGTTGGTATCCCTGGCATGTGTTTGGTGCGTTTCTCATTTGTTTGCCTATGGTGTGTGTTTTCATCAACTTTTCATGTTCTTTTTCCGAGGACCTTTTACGCAGCAGCCATTTCTGTTATATCTTTTTTGTGGCTCTCATGCATTTCATTAATTTCACACAACTCAACTGTTGGATGAAGTCTATACTTGCTAGTATTGGGGGATTGATATTTATTGTTTTATTATGCATTGATGTTTGCCCAGCACCTATGCAACTGTTGTCGTCTGTAGTTACAAACAACTCAGAATTGCTGCATAACTCTACTCTATTAGACTCAAGTGACTACATGACGGCCATGCCGCAACATGTTGGCTTGTTCACTAGCTGGAGTCCACTACGGTGTGAAGCAATTGTATCAGTGTTGTTGTTGTTGCTGCTGGTGTGGTATCTCAACCGAGACTTTGAAATCAGTTATCGCATAAGCTTCCACGGCAGCCTGATGGCAGAGCGGGACCAGCAGAATGTACAGATGCTAAAAGACCAAGCCGAATGGTTGCTGCACAACATTATTCCCAAACATGTTGCTGACATCCTGAAAAATACCGCCAAATACTCACAGAACCATGAGAGCGTGGCCATAATTTTTGCTAGTATCATCAACTTTAACGAAGTGTACGACGAATCCTTCCGTGACGGCAAGGAATGCCTGCGGGTTCTCAACGAAGTGATCAGCGATTTCGACGAACTGCTGCATAATCCAGAATTCCGTAACGTAGAGAAGATCAAAACTATTGGCAGCACATTCATGGCGGCTTCTGGATTGAACCCAAAACTTTGCACTGGCAATTCCCACACGCATCACCATCTGTTTGAACTGATGGATTTTGCCATTGCTCTTCAAAGGAGCATTGACGCCTTCAATGCCGACCTCCTCGGCTTCAAATTTGTTATTCGTATCGGTTACAATTTTGGTGAAGTAACAGCTGGCGTTATTGGTACCACAAAGCTCTTGTACGACCTGTGGGGCGATGCTGTGAACATTGCGAGTCGAATGGACTCTACCGGAGTACCAGGGCGTATCCAAGTTCCTGAACATTGCCTGCCGGTTCTGGAAGAGATTTTTGAATTTGAACCACGAGGTACAATCTTTGTTAAGGGCAAAGACAACATGAATGTAAACCTGCTGGTCAGGAAAAGGCCGGGCGCCGAATATCGCAGTCCTCGTCGGTCAGACGGTGCTGTGAGTCACCACTCTGTGCAATTTGTTCATTAGCCGACTGACTCGTGTAGATAATTTCATTCGTCTTTAATATTCTGTGTACAACTGTTTTGAGAATCATGTTGTTTGTACAGGTGTTTTAAATCTAAAAATCTACACTTGTGTATCAACCGAATGAATGTTTTTTTGTCTTTGGGGTGTTTATGGCTGTTCAACCTTTCATGTTTTATCGTTGGTATATCTGCATGTTTAAATGTGTGGTTTTTATGCAAACTATTAAAAAGTATTGACACTTCAAATATTCTGAAAATTGTGGCGCTTCACCAAACTGACTAAGTAACCCTTCCAAATGTCGACCAAGAAAAAACTTGCAAACTGCCAATTCGGAACTCATTGCTGTTTTTGTTTGTAATCTGTTCAACAAACGATTTTTAAACGATATGCAGTGGTAGTGCCATTTTCATTAAACACGTACCTTATTACGATATTTCCATCGGCTTGAGGAGAGCATTCCAATGTTGCGAAGTTGAAGAGTGCTGTCAATAAGTTCAGAAATTCTGTTGGTCAGAAACCAATTTTCCAGTAAGAAACCTCATGACCATTAATCTATACAATAAAACGCTACGTTTGTAAGGCATGAAAAGAAAAGAATTAAACTTTAGCTCTTCAAGTGTTGCTAAATCACCAGGGCTGCACCAGTATTGATATCGGTCGGCTAGAGGAGACTTTGTAACTGTAAAAGTCCCTACTGAAACATGTTACATTCATTCCTATTAGGTCCGTTCGAGTTTTCAGAGGGCGCCACATGTTTCATCAGGTGAATTTTGTCATTTTTCAGCCAAAATCTAAAGTAAACTAAATTACAACTAAACTAAACTAAATAATAATTAAATACAAGCTAGTTTTGTTTAGTTTAGTTTTAGGCTGAAAACTAATATAGAAATTGCCACATAAAACTCATGGCGCCCTCTATAAACTTAGATGGAACCAATCTAAGACGTTTCAGAAGGGGTCTCACAAATTCTCCTCCCCAACCTTATACATTTTTGGTATCGGCTAGCACTACTGGTATAACCAATTTAACCAAAAAATTGGCAGATTTTGACGTTCAAATACTCCATTTTAATTGTTTTAGAGCTATCGAATGGTGCTAATTACAAGTCCATAGTTCAAGTCGTTCTCAGTTTTTCACAAAAACCAGAAATGAGTTGTAAGAAATTTAGTAAATAAGTTACAAAACTAAAATGTGTCGTAAGCATTGTTCTTTCAGTCCTATATAAAGCTGGTAAAGCCAAAGGTTGCTTATCTCTTAATTCTTGCAAAAACAAAATAGTCCACTATCTGTATCGGGCTCCCAGTACTTGACCACTCGGTATCAGATAACATTGCCAAAAAGTGGTGCAGCCTTTTCTACTTCCCTTCTCAAGTGAATTATTGATTAGCTTTCATTATTACTGGTTAAGCTGGTTGGCTACATAGTTTTGTCTGTCTGACTTTAGGCTTAGTTACTTTATCTCATTTGAACAAAGTTCCCTGGATTAAAAGACACTGTCATGGCATGTGACTAATGACTAATGTGACTAATGTTACCTGTCTTCTATCAAAGCGTTAATGTTTGCTACTAACTCCCTATCACCCGAGGAAGTGTCAGATTTTTTGTTAATTTATATCTGCTAGCCCATTTTTTTCTTGGTATATGGATTTACGATTTGGTGCATGATAAATGCAACTCGCTTGCATTGCTAAACCAGGGCACCCATTGTCACAAAATTGATGAAAAAGCATTGGTTTAAGTAAGGGCAAAAAAAATACCTTGTTTAACAACGAAATCGATCATGCGGGCGGTTTTTTAGTTTTATTTTGTTTCGCGCTGACTGTTGGTAGCGAAACAGTATGGTGTGCAAGTAATGTCAAACTGTGCAACCTTAAAATGTGATTGCTGTTGTGCTACGCGTGATATTGAAATTGACTTTATACCATAGAACTTCTTAGCTAAATCACACGATGGAAAATATATTCACTGATCTCTACATTCGTCATTTGGATGACGACATAATCATCGCATAACGCGGCGCATGGCCAAATTTCGTAAGCGGATGAACTGACAAAAAGGCGTCGTGCACTAGGGTTTTAGTGACACGTGTGCTCCCGTTACACAAGGCATTTTATTTTGCCCTAAATACAAAATATGTGTCACATATTCTCTTATATGTGCACAAATATAAAAAACAATGGAAATTTGGGTAAACGCCATAATTAATTTATACTACAAAATTCGATTTCATCAAAAGATACTAAGAAACTGAACGAAGCAGACAACTAAAACAATGAGCATCAAAAAAAGCACTCGAGGAAAACAAAAACGTGCAGCACACAATACGTTGCAGACTTAATAATTGTTTATGTTCAAACTATAAAAAGCTTAAACAGCTACACTAAACAAAATCCAAACCAATATTTTCAACATAAGTATGTTTAGAAACAACAAGTGTATTTTTGCCCATGTTACAGTATCACAGGTAAAGTTTGTCTTTTGTTGCCTAATGGGCTTTACAAACGAAAGAGTGTGAGATGTGTCATACAATTGTTAGAAATTGAGATGGCTTTGGCTGAAAATTTAAAATAAAATTCACAATTTAAGAATGGGAGCCCGGATAAATATCTTCGTCGTGACAGAACGATTACTGTCTTGTTGACTGATGGGGCATGTAATTATGGTTATGAGCCACAATTTATGGTGTTTCGGTAGGATGTATGGTTTCATTGCTAGTTGCCGAATTGGTGAATGGTGCCAATATTTTCGTTTCCTAGCCGTTGATTTTTTCACGCTAAATGCCCGATGAATGATAAGTGAAAGAGGTTGTAAATGATGGCTCGGTTTATGTTTAGTTTTAACGAATACTTTCAGTGAATTTGGTACGTATTCTTAAAAAATAAAGCTCTTCATCGTGTTTGCATCTTTTTTGGTGGCAAAGAATTTCTAGTCATTTTTTTAGCATTTCTCCCCCATTGCTGCATCGCGTTACTGTTTTCATGGAAAATTTGATTATTTTGAGCTGACAAATTAAGTCTTTACGATTGGTCAGTTTCATCCCAAATCGCTGACATCTCTCCTGTGACCGATTGAGCCAACTACATTTTTACTCCTTTAACCATTTTGCGAATTGAGGTTTCTAGAAAACGTCAGTTGCAATTAAAGCCTAGTAGGAAGTATTTTTGGCAGCACGTTAGAAACCTACTCGTTACTAATAAAAAATGAACATAATCGTATTCTCAACCATAGAGAGATCAATGATTGGGCTAATTTAGACTACTTCACATAGTAATCTTAGTAAAACGTTTAGCATTTGACGAAAAATTTTAGAAACGTTTTAGAACATCAGATTAACCCTACCACCCAAGGAACTGTCAGATTTTCTGGTAATTCATGTGTGCTAGCCTATTTTTTGCTTGCTGTGGGGATAAGAATTTGGCGGATGATAAACGGGCCTCAGTATGTAAACATGCAAACCTGTGCCATTAAACCAGTGTTCATGCGTGACTGCCGCTTTCATAACTTAAGACATATGAATGGTTGTTACTTTAACATCACATTTTTACCTACAACTTTTAGGCAATTGTCTGACAATTTTTATTAGGAGATCAGTTAGCATTAAAACCTTTACATTTTTACAAAACTCTGATTGCAAGTAAACTCTTGGTTAACCATCATAAGTTAAATATTTTTGCCATAATTTATTATGGGATGGACAGACAGCATCCTCTCCTACTCAGTTTCACGAATGCTTTTGGATTAGGCCTAGAGTGTGAAAAGGTGACCACTCTACTACGCATCTGAAAGGGATGGTTTATTTTCTTTTTTTTATTAAATTGTAAATTCACTTTGTCATAACTGCAGCCATGGCGTTAGCATTACTGAATATGTAGTTATGGTGGGCAAACACAATCGTATTTTAAAGATTACTACATAATATATCTTTCAAATGTTAAATTTAATTGAATTGGCATGCACTCTAGGATGAGCAGTGAACGTCCCAACAAATACCAGATGCCACGTTCACCTACAAATTTGGAATTGAAAGTTAAAAGATCTGACCAGAGTTCAAAACAACCCTCAGAGTGCTTGAAGAAGAAACTGCATCATTGTCGAAAATTAGCAGATACGTGAGTGTCTCCGTTTTTGAAAGTGTGCATTTTTGTAAGTTAGAACATTAATACGATTGATTTTCAAACTATGTCAACCAACGGTTTTTTCGGACTCCAGGATTGATGAAAGGTACCGCGAAACAAGCGCTGGCCAAGGAAGTTGACCAGTGAAGTGAAACTTTTGTGCTCTGCTTTCACTACACAAGAAAACATTATGTTATTATCAACATGTGTTTAGTTGCATTTGTCAAATGCCCACAGCAGAATTTAACGCTTAGCCTTTAGATTAATAACGGACGTAACAAAATTTCTAAATACGATGTGGTCAGACCTTATTGGTTACATGCCATAAATCCTCAATTTATATCCAGGAAGTTCGTTAAAAATCAAACCTTTTTGACCTGGTCACTATTACAAACCCAGCCATAATTTATGTATCGATAATTCAGAGAAACCAATATTAATAAAATACTGGTAAAATCAGCAAAATAGCATCATTAATTTATATTGTGAACATGCTTATGGTTTCTTTGGATGTCTGTTTTATCAAGTATGAGACAGGTTTTATCTGAAGAACATGCTCTTTTACTCTCTTTTGAGGAATTCGTACCTGGCCATAATTCGAGACGCAACCACAATTCAAACCGTTTTGACCTGGGTCGAAATAGGCTTGTATTTATTCATGTGGGAAAATGACCTGGCCACAATTGGAGACTGGCTGGAATTGGACTCCTGGCTATTAATAGAGCCTTTACTGTAACCTGAACTGGGACTTGTACATTGCTGTAAATAGGCAGTGAAGATGAAGAGAGCTTTCCAACACAAAACGTTTAACTTCAACACCACTAAACGAACAATCAGGGAAAGTTCATTTTGACACCATAATTTATTAATTTTGTTGACATCATATTGCCATGTTCTAATATGTAATGCACTTCAAAACTGCTCACACTTATCGCTAGTTGATTGTCGTTTTTACCTACCTTTTTGCGTTGTAATACGCAGGACATTGTATGCAATGACTGTTGAATACTGCAATATTAAGTCTACTAAACGTATCCCAAAACTGCTTTAAGTGCTTATTTTTTATGTGAAAACTATGTTGTATATTTCATCCATTTAAAAATGCTTACTTTAAAGGGACATTTCTTCTTGTCCTACGACAGCCAGTTCTCAGTTTGAGCCTATCACTGTGTTGCTGTTGTACCGTTTCACTAGAGTCAGCATGGCAGTACTTCCAACGTCACCGCCATCCGCTTCTTCACGTAACTCTGCGTGCAATAAGCAAACATCAATGAAAAGAGATCATGTGACAGTATGAATGCCAAAATTGTGTCGTCATAAACCGGAAACGATGGTATGTCACACAAGTAGAGCAAGCTTCAAAACGCTAACGTGTAAATGTGGGCAGGATGCACGAAAAACACTTCCCAGTAGTCAACACAAAATGTCCTAGACGCCAAACTTTAAAAAATGAAATTTTAGCAAGGAATTGACTAACGGTAGGTAAATAGACTTTTGGGACCGTAATTGAGTGGTGGATCGACAAATATTCATAAGGAATTGCATTTGGGAGGTATGTCCCTTTAATACTGGGGATATTATTGGTATTTTTCAGTTTGGTACGCACGTCTGCAGTGCAGTACTTCGTGTTGTATGGTACTTACATCCCAATATTATGGTAGCAGTGCATTTTGGCGCAACCAATAAATTGGTTTTATTGAATGAAACCGATTGAGTTTTCCTTTGTTCCTCCACCTTTGGTCAGTTCTACGCAGTTGAGCAGTTTGTTTACTTGCCAGTTGAGAATAAATAACTGACTTGTAATAGTGTGTTATACCCTGTGCAACAATGGCGAGGAGGATAAGTATAGGTTATCAGCCACCTTTCCGAGGAGTGAGATATAACAATGTCGAGGCCCACGCCATTGTTGTATCTCTCTGAGGAAAGTGGCTGATAACCTATTCATCACCCAATTTCACATCTCAGTCTGACAATTGAATAGTATAGCACCACACAAAGGGTGAATCTGCTGAAGTTCTTTTGCTGAAAAAGGTCGACAATGCGACAAAGATGTCATTGTTGACAGTATTGTTATTCCTTGCTTAGTGAAGGGTTCTGTGCTCTTGTTTATTGATTGTAACTCAATTCCAAGTGCCCCATAACCGTTCATACCGCGGAAACTCAACGACGAGCAGTCCCTTCAGAGGAGAAGTTGTTTGAAGAGGGTATTCGGCGTTGAGTTTCCACGGTACTGAATCGTAGATAACCTTTACAGTTCAGTGTCATAATGTTTTCGTGCTACAAGAAAAAATAAATAAAAAAACGAAAGCATTTTTTCTTGCTTAAGCAAAACAAGCTTTTCACGGTGCTGTTCTTAATTTTAATCGAAACTGTAACGTCTTTTTTAGCATCTGGAGCAATCGTGATGTTCTTAAATTCATAAGCAGGCATGATATCCATATCACTCCTCCTTTTGCATCTCAGTCCTAAACCATTGTTGCAATATCGTTGTGTTACATTGTTAAAGGAGGACTGAGATCGTGAAATTGGGTAGTAAGGAATTTATACTCTGCCAAGTATGGCAACAATATAGCTATTGCAGAAAGTATGAATTCCTTAACCTTGTTGCAAACTGTGGGTATAAGTGACTAGTACCCATTATCATTTACCTTATTCGACTAGATAATTACATTTAAGTGTATTGCAGCATGACAAAAATCATTGCTGCGATATCAATAGATAAGTAACGGCATATCTTCTGGATAAGTGTCGCATATCTTGCTTGCTTTTTTTAGGGAGCACAACCCTAACTAGGATATTTAACAATCGATGTTCATAACAATGGAAAAGATACCCACAATTTATAACAATAAACCATGGGTACAAGCATTGTTACTTTGAAACTGTTAAAACGCTGTTTAACTGAAATGACTAACAGTGGTTGGTATTTGGTACTGTTTGGTACAGTGGTATATCGGCCAACACTAGTTGTGGGCAGTACTAACAAACTGTCACTAACAGAAGCAAACTTTGATTTTAGTAATCTTGGTCTAGCATTAGAGATGCACTTGTAATGTAAATGATGATGGTTGCTTCTGCATGTTTTGTTGCCAGTTTAAACACTTGTCACCCATTGCAAAAAATTTTAACAAGCCTATGTTTAGCAATAGTCTGTTAGACATACCAATATTTTTCTTTTCAACATAGATGCTGTGCTTTTGTAACATACCAGTTTATGGTATTGTTGTTTTAAATTTGGTCACGTTTCTGGTGCACACAACCAGAACTTGAACATCTGGTAAAAACTTCAACATGATAACTGGCCAGGAGCATCGTATGACTACCATCTTTTGTCCCTCACCCATTTCAAAGCCCGAAGATGTCAAATGAAGATCTACCGACATGTCACCTAAGTCTCCTATATTTTAAATTTGTTTTTTTTTTTAAACCTAGTAAAGCTTTTACCAAAACATTTGTTAAGTTTCAAAAAAAAAATTTTTCGTAAGAATGAAAAAGGTTTTCTACATGCAGGTCACCCCCCCCCCCCCAAAAAAAATCCCGGTTCATGAACGGGCAACGACTAATGTAACCGCTATAGCTCAGAAAATAATGGTAATACATACGTTTCCTGTTTTTCTCCACGTAATGCAGGCATCAAAAGGGTAATTACCGGAACAATTATCTGGAATTCAGCAAATAGGTCATTTAACTCCTTCCGGTTGAGAGTGTTAGAGTTGTTAAGCGCGATATTTGTTATTGTGTAAAACTAACCTCCTTCCTTGCGTTTTCCTTCATATTTTCCTTCTTATAGAATAGAATATAGTAGACGGCGCTGAGCCAAGGCTAAAGCGATGGTGCACCAAACCCCCCCCCCCCCCCCAAAAAAAAGAAAAAAACAGAACACAACAAGCGGAAGACTCCACACTTTGGCAACTACAGTGACCCAGACTCTTCGTGGGTCCTACAGATGGGCTACTCTTAGTGACCACCTTGTAATTGGATCGGTTTTGATACATTTTTCAGAAGCAATATGCCAAGCCACCGTAAAACCAAAATTCACATTTTTTCAAGTGCATTCGTAGATGTGCACTGTCGTGTCTTCAATATGTGCTTTCTCAATGTTATCTGCCGATTCGTGTTGTACCACACTAAACTCATTATTGGCACTGATCCAAATATTGATGCCATTACACTACAAGTTGAGAAAAAGTGGGTTTTGTTGTGGATTGTAAACCCACGACACTACTCCTATGAAATGGTTTTTTTTTGTCGTAACCAGTCCAATGTGTACTTAACGAAACCCCAAAGGGCAGTACTGTTTTTTTATTTTTATTTTTTTACTTGCCATGCATTTGGCGATGGTCAGAGCAAGTTCCATACTTGGCTATAGCATTGGATATTATACTATTACTGTATTGCTGTTTTTCTGTTGTCATTGTTGTTACATGTTAGGTTGGTTGCCTTGGCTCGAGTTTCAACGGGCAGAACACTTGAGTTTCACTGATGAACAACTTCCATAATGCTAAAATGAAAGCTAACTGGGGCCATCACCGTATCTGTGGTCGACAAAATGAAATTGGTTCACCTCTGAGGTTGTACAGTGCTGAAACAAGTGTAAAGGCTTTAACATTGAAATTTATTCCGTTAATTCAATGTCATGTTTGTAATTCTGCTCTTGGTTTGTTGCCTCCAGCTTCAATAATGCAACTTACAAAAATTTTTTTAAACAAAATATGATGGAAAATTAGTGAATATAAACGACTAAGATTCTCTACTTTTACGAAGCCACTGAAACTTATTTTCAGTACATTTGTATGTTATTCACTAGCTAAGCTAAACTAAACTTGTGTCTCCAACGTGTCTCTCCCTTCAGACCACGCCATTCAGGCAATGCCTTGTTATGTAGAAGAATTTATGCAGTTTCGTAAGGATACGCGTAGAGAATAACAAATTTTGGTGAATTGATGTACATGAAGTGGCTGTGATAGTGCGTACTGCCCTATAAAGACATTTGTGAAATTAACTCGATTTTGTGTAAATGACAGTTTGCCGCTTTGTTGTTTTCTATTTATTTCAATTTTGTGCAAAGTTTAGGTGGGTAGACCTAGGCTGAATGTAGAGCTCTTAACAGACATGAACGTAGGCACATCTTAACATAAAGGGAAAATTTTGTAGGTTATGTTGGCTTTATTGTTGTAGTGAACAACTAAACTACTATTAATAATGCTGTGCACTGGGCTTTACATGTATTTTGTATATAAGTTTTCTAATGGTTTAGTGTTCGATGAGAGCTGCATGTCGGAAGCTATGGAGACGGTAAATTAGCCTCTGTTACAAATTAACGAATATTAGTACTTATTCAAAAAAAAAACGTGTGAAGGCTTATATTTGATCAGCAAATGGAACTTAGAAATTGCTAAGAATAATTGAGTGTTGAAAGACTTGAAGACGAAATTGTCTTGTGGAAGAACCGAAAGTGAGGTATTACTTTTCTAATTCAAGGCAATCACATGATCCACGTCAACGAACACCTTATAGGATTACTCAGTTCAAAATAGTACCGTAATAACAGCACGTTAAAATAAGACTTGTCATAGCTGGACCGTTAGTGTGTGCCTCATCTGATCCTGCTTATTAGTGCTAACCCAACAGATGGAAATTCAGCAAAACGTGGTGTTACGGAGCAGCAATTTGTTGTGCAAATTCGTTGTTGGGGTTCATTTTTTGGGTTTAACTGAATAACAAAATGTTCTTTTAAGCTATATGGACAGTCAATTAGGCAGTGAATTTTTTTCACAAATAAGTCTGAAAGCCTTGGTCCAAGAAATATCGTGTGGGAAATGTGAAGTCAATGTACGAAGATTACGTCAAATCGTAAAATTAATGGGTGGTAACTAAAAGCTACTTTAATCTTCCTAGTTTATTTAATGTGGCATTTTGTCTTCAGAGAACATTCGTTGACACAAAACTTTTTTTTTTGTTTCTGTTGTATGTACAATTGTACATTGATTACCTTGAGAGAAAAAAAGAAACTGAGCTAAGAATTTTAAAGTGCCTCCCAAAAGAATTAGGCTTAAATTCTTTTCAATCTTACAGTCTAAGATATATGTGATGTCCTTAGCTTGGACACACCTAAGCCCAGCGTGGGCACCAATGGTAAAGCAAACACACAGACTACCAGAGTGTAGGCTACAGCTGATACGACAGTTTTACTTCCTGTAAGGGGTAGTAAAGCACCTATACTGACCAATCAAGGCAAACTTAAGTTGATAAAATGACAAACTTAAATTGACATGCGTTCTGATTGGTTAGATTCAGTCATTACTGCTATATATATATATATTTTTTTAGTAAAATTTTAACAAATTGACATTTCGAGAGATGAACTGGTACGGTATTTTGGTATTGCTCAAACTGGCGTATTTGAAGAGACAAAATTAGGAAGGGCCAATGCAATAAAGAGAAAATAGAAATTTATTTTTGGTTCTGAAGGAAAGTTAAGTAAAAATTCTGGGTGACATCTCGAAGTAATAGTAACTTAGTAGTTATGTGAATGTATTGTCGTATGAATGGAAACTTAACCGTTTTTCACAAATGTTGTTTAATCCTACTCAAAGCGCCATTTGTTACGTGCACCAATTTATGCAGGTTAGTCATGTTTGTGGATGGTACTTACCTGGGCGTCATGTAAGTTATATTGTAATAAAATATGACAAGATCATTTATTGTAGTGCTTTTTTCCCTTTTAAATTAGCCGTTAGGATGGTTCCCATGGTGTGTAGATCTTATCCGAACTCGCAAGGTTGAGTAGACAATCTTTGCCAAGAGTTCACACACAGCTGTGAATTCTTTAAAATGCCCTTCAATGCTTAAATTTTATTGAAGCTGTACCGGCTGTACAGCATTAGTTATTGAGGAGTTGTTCACATGCCGTGGATAAAATTTCTCTGTACTGTTTGTGGTATTGCTACACTGCCGTTATGTTTCCATAACAGTCCCGGTGGCGAGGTTAAATTCACCACGATTTATCATACTTAAGTTGGATAACTACGTTTACGGATTGATCCAAGTTCGTAAGCATTAGCGTATCTCGCAGGATGCAAACGGAGAAATTGTAAGTTTTGGGTGTATCGAGTAAAATAAAAAAAGTCTACAAGAAACTACCTACGAAATTATTGCAGTTACATCTAAAGCTGTAAGTTGACATTAATTGTTCAGAGTCCGTGACCGGATCGGAGGTGTCTAGGAAGAAGTGAGTTTGAGAGTTACGTGGGCGAAAAACGACTTGGACATCTGGTTTATCTTCGTAACTTTGAGGCGCAGTTGTTGGTGGAAGAGGCTGTACATATATGGTTGGGCGCATGGTTGGTTTTGGTACGCCATTATTAACACAACCCTTAATTACAACTTATAAAATAAGGTTCAAAAACACAATGTTTGAAACCAGCACCCAATTATACCATCCCATGCGTCCCCTTAATAATGAAATGGAAATAAACATAACGACTTTAAAGCACTTGGGAATTCTGAAACGATCTATATGGATTAGATCCCCCAACTTACCGTTTACCACGGGGGAAAGAATCGCGAGGGCACACACAAAGGATACATATTACTCCCTCTTCTTGTTTCAGGAGTCTTCAAAACTTGATGCGACAGGAGTTGCGGGGGCACGGACATACAGTATATTGGTTACGTTAGATTTTCCGTTCGAGCTTTCCAAATAGTTTTCTTCAGGTCGTGTTGACTACTGGGTGTATTTTTGGGTCAAGGGTCACGTAGGCTTTTCACTCTTACTAGATTCTTCTTAATAGTCTTAGGCTTCTTACCCGACTTTCTACAATGCTACCATAACTGTGGTATTGTTACCACTGCTGTTACGTTTCCATAACAGTCCCTGTGGTGATGTTGAATTCGCCGCGATTAATCGTACTCGAGATGGATAACTACATTTACGGATTGCTCTCTGTCCAAGTGCAGAAGTGGTTGGGCCTCAATTCTTGGTTTGCATGCCAAGCGTAGATTTGAACTTCTTCCTTGAAGTAGAAGGGGGAGACCATGGAGATTTGTCCTAGTCTGCCGGTGGCGGAATGACCGATGGAACTTGAGTGGAAGGTGGGACCACAAAGGGGTGTTGCGCGACGAGACTTCTTGACACTGGTAGCTGAAGGGGACTGGGAACTGCTGTTGAAGTGGTTTGTCGTGCCGCTCGTTGACAAATCACGCAAGCGGGCAGTGCATGTCGATGCAAGATTTCCCACCACTGCTTTTCGGAGAAGAGCACAGACACTACACTTTCTTGTAAACCAGTCACGAGACTTGTGGTATTGACAACAAGGATGTGGGGCCAGATGAGTTTTGGCACCAGTGAACTCCAAACACACAGCGCACTGAGTCTGGATATGGTCCGGTGTGTCCCACGGTGTGGTCTGGTGCAGAATAAAACGAAGCTTGAAGGCTAGGAGTCGGAACGTCAGTGGGAGCTGAAGTAGAATCCATGTTGGAGAGACGCACACTGAGTCCGTTAGAAAAGACAATGGCGATACAGTAGCAGGATTCGCGCCAATCTTGGCGGAAGGGGAATCCTACGACGCAAGATGCGGGAAAACATTGGAGGCGTCCATCTGGTGGCAATGTAAAGACTCAGAATGAGTGTCCCGGGGAACAGTCACCAGGGACCGTAACTGACGTACCGATCTGAAGCCATCGGGTAGAGAAGACCGTACGAAAGGGAACAGCAGAAATAGGGCATGTATAGCGGCTGGAAAATTCCAGCGGTCGCCCATTTGAGCTTGATCCAGTCTGGCGGTGACGAAGTTCTGCCATAGGACGAGAACAGGCGGTGTTGACGTATGTTGGATGTCGAGAAGGACAGTGTCTCACGGTACCACTGGTTCAAAGGCCAACATGAGCCGAGGGTCTAGCCTTACACGGACTCCATATTGAGGGCTGTGTCCTTCGCTCCTCCCCCCCCCCTCTTCTCCCTGATGTCACTCAGTTCATACCTGAGGAAAACAGGAGGAGGGTAGTGGCAGCCGTAGATGCGGCTGAGAGAGCAGGCCATATAAAAGGGTAGGATCGTACAAATGTCGATGGCAGAAGCTCTGTCATCGGGGTGCATGTTCCGTTAAGTGACAGAACTCTGTAGGGAGTTATAGGTAAGTGTCCAGGTGATGGATACCAGTAGTACCGTGGATACAACGCGGCATTCTAAGAAGCAGGAACTGAAGCGGTGATTCAATGTGAGGAGAACCAAAGGCAAGCGCACCAATGGTGCTAAAGAGGCGGATGCCGAAGGAGACAAATGGCATGGTTCATGGTAAAAAGCAACGACTGCGTGCGATCGCGGGAACGAATGTCGGTGCCGCTTTAGTGTAGTGGGCAGCCGTATCGACCGGAAGACTGCACTGGTCGACCGAGATCCCAGACGGATGCACTGAAAGCGTTATGAATGTATTGTAGTATACATATGTTTGTTGATTTATTGGCAATCTGCCTATTCTCTTCATTTCCGTTTTTTTTTT
>JAHWFP010139966.1:6444-18054 GCA_023313725.1 Lithobius niger | reverse complement strand
TTTTCCTCAAACTTTGTCTTTCGTCTAATTCTGCGTGTTTTTTTTTTTTTTATTAATCACGTACCATGGTCAATACAAACCAATAATTTTTTTTTATTGGTAACACCTTTTCCACCAACCCTCTTTCCGTCAATTTGGTAAATATGATTTCGTAAATAGCAAGCTGGTTCTCTATTTTATTTCTTGCGTTATTAAATGTAATATTTTGATTTCAATACGGGTGTGAAACCAGTTTTTGTTGCCTTTTGGAACTATTGTCAGACTGCTTAAGTAGAGATTCAAACTGCTGTCCTTCGGATACCAATACCGACGTTCCAATAGTTAAATCTTGGCAATGTAGCTCCGCAATTTTAGTGTTGATCTATAACTATATCCAAAGGATGTCGGTTCGATTCCTTGGTTGGGGCAGTCTAACGTCCAAGAACAGAAAAGTGAAAATGGTTCATATCATTTTATTACGACATTTTGTTATATAAATATGATGTCATGTCCTTCATTCTGCAACAGTTTGTTATTATAACAACATAACTTCACAGGCTCTCTGAAACATGGCTCATTGACGAAGGTTAGTTTGAGTTCAGAAGACTTACTATTTAAATTTGCTCATTAAAAAAAATAAACTACCAGCAATTTCCAAGCTTTATCTTTCCTTATACTGCAGCTTTTCGTTTGGATACCCCAAACAAATCCTTTTTAGGACGCGAAATTCGCAAAAGAAAATAATTCTGTAAAAATTATATCATTTAGAGGAAAAACACTGCCGGTTATTATACCAAACGCTGATAAAGAGTTGATCAGTGCGCTGCATCATGAACCTTCCACCATGCTGATACGCAATACGGGGGACTTATTTTTTTTTTTTTTTACTACGGTTCAATATTTAGCTCTCTTCTTTCCTCCCACGTGTTTTTCAATCCGTGTCATAACCATTATTTAATTTACGATTGGCACGTAAGTATTTCTTTTTTTAACGATTTCTTTTGCTTGTTGTCCTGAGTGGGCTGCACTGCAAGGCTACGAGCGCGGGCGGGCTCGCTCGCTCGCTTTGAATTTCACACCTTAAAAATCAAGCGACATTCCGACAGGGCCGTCACGGAACGGGACAGTAGTATACGCGGCTGCTTTATTTTACATGCGTTTAATCCAAACAGAACTTTGACGGCCTGCGACATGACATGGTGGATCGGGACGGTATGGAGTAGTGTGCTACAAGCTTCAGTCGACGGCCGTCTTCGTCAGTCACGCATCTGCGCACAACGCCTTTCCCCTACTAAATACAGATGCGAACATATTTCAGTGGCTTTCTGGACTTAAATGTCATCATGCCCGAGCGTAAAGAATTAATACCCAATTTACGATGACTTTCTATTTAATTACCGACTTAAGGTCACTACTACAAGTCCTTCATATGCATTGCCAATTTGGGCATGATCAATTTGAAAGCTCAGCAGAGCCGACTGACATGGTTGCGACGAAAGAAATGTGCGCTGAACCTTCCGTTGCCATCAGTCTTCGGAACGGAGCAGTGTACTACAAGCTTTAGTGGGGCCAACTGTGTAGGCCAACACTAAAACCATATGGGAGACAACACTTTGACAAGGCTTTGGCCACACAATTTTGTGCTACTTGAGTGCACAACAACTCATACTTTGCTCTGGGCAGATGGATTGTCATTCGAGACAACCTCAAAACTGCCATAAATTATATAATCATTGGCAATCATTGCAGGTGACGTGGCTAACAATTACGTCAAATTTACGTCATTTTCGAAGTTTGCGAGCAAAAAACAAGGAGCCTCCGGGAGATCCTCTGAAAATGAAAGGTGCTTGATGAACAAAATCGGCTAAGGAAATCACATGATGAACAACACTTCACTATCTGCTCCAAATCATAACGCATCATTAATCAATATAGAATTGAGGTTTATTACACGCATAAAACACCTGCTCCAAAATAAATCTTATTACAATAAAATGTTATGACTGATATATTACACGTTAAAAAAACAATTAGCAAACATATATACACAATAGCTTTTAGTTTAATGTTCCATGACGCTAATAATTTTCCTTAAACATTGACACTAATCTGTGACGAATACAAAATGGGAAACTTATCACGTAACCATGTTAAATGAATAAAGAATGACACTCCTTATTGCAACTGGATTTAAAACCACATCAGGTCTTAAAAAAGAAGCGCCATATTTTTCTTGCTAAACTTAGTGGCTGCGAAATGTTAGCTGGTTCAGGATTACATTTTGTATCGTACGAATCGTTCGTTCCAATTTTACTCCGACCCTCTGGAACTGTTGGAGGTACCTTCGCTCTTGAATTCTTAGCTAGTCGGCTTTGAAAATTGGTCGACCACTCACTTTTGGCTACTGTATTTTTTCTTTTACATTTGGAGTGCTTACTTTGACCATTGCTGTCCCTAAAGTTAATATTTCCAGTATCTGCAGTAGTACGGACACTTTCTTCAGATGTTTTTGTCGGTCGGTATCTTATCTCATTGTACTGAGTGTTGTTGGCTGCAGCATTTTCCATTACCTTCATATACTGCTCAAAAGTCTTTCCATTGATAGGCAAGTCGTATAAACTTTGGATAAGAGTAGCAATATCATCAGGGCTAATAGTGTCAACAAACTGACTAGAAGTATCGGCTATCGCAGCTTCTAGTATGTTTACTTCTTCTTTGTAAGCATATAACATCTGCTCCAAACTATGCAAGGCTTCGCGGTCTCCCCCTACAGCAATTTTATCTTTTTCTTGATGAATCAGCATGAGAAGATATTCTTCCATTGCATCATTGTATGGGGTAATGGCATTGACCTTCAAAAAATGAGCAAATTTGGAACTAACATGAAGTACATGTGATTTTTCATCGTTGAGAGCGTTTATTTGGTACTCTAATTTGGCCATAGTTTCTTCAACTGCTTTAATTACAGTAATTTTGCCATTGATGAGCTCTTGTATAGTACTGTCTGGTACTTTTGTCTCCACCTGTTTGTACTCATAGGTGATGTGCATATGTTTTTCCCAAACGCAGCCACAAGCACGGCAGTTAGCCCCTTTACCGTCAAACGCCCAACAATCCCGAAGTTCCAGGCAAGGATACTGGGACAACTCTACATCGCTAAGGTAGCACTGTGGATGACATACTTGACTATAGTTAGTTTTGCTTTTGCCATTAATATTGTAAACTCTAATACAACCTGCAGATGTACAGACTGTCCGAGGATAGTCAAGTTCAATTGGCTCAAGATCAATAACTGGTACATAAAGTTGATCCGCAAGTTCTTCCTTGCTACATTTAGACAAACGAATTTCTTCTCGCTTGTTCCTTACCACAGCAATGTTATAGTCAATGTTTTTACCGATGTGGGCAAATGGCTCCGTCATTGCCACAATAATACGTCGAGCTTCGTTCAATGAAAGGGTACTGCGTGTTTTGTGAGGTTCAAGAGACTCAATGTATGAAATGAGACGATCTGTTTCTTCAATTGATTTATTCCAACTAGCCGAGTAATTCTGACGCATGTTGTTATCAAACTTGACCCCATGTTTAAGTGCTGCTAGAAAACGAACAGACTCGTTATCAACACAGTAAATCGTCTCCTTGCAAAGGGAGATACTGATTTGTTTGTCAGCTTCGAGAAGTTCTTGTAAAGGCAATAGCGTATCTCCAGGCAGATAGAAAGTGCTGCGTGCATTTGTGAAACAGAACACAATGTTTCGAGATGCATCTCGATGCAAATGAGTGAGGAGTTCTTTTATGCAGAACTGGAACATAACAGTAAGTCTAGCATTGTTGGGTTTTAATAGAATGCAGATGCCATGAAGTTCTGTGAAACGAGAAAGGTAACTGAGGATTGCTTGAAAGTTTTTCTTGTCTTGTTCTATCCCACGAGTATCCCCAATACCAGGTGTATCAATCAAACGGACAAGATTTTTGCCACGAACAAAGAGGTACGACTTAGAATGCCGAGTTGCCGATTGTCCGGTAGCAGTGCATTCATTTTCAGCTGATCCGGTTGATATGGTAATTTTCTCATAGTTTTCGTTTGTCATTGTGAAACTAGCAGGTATCAGATTAACATTCTCACCCTGTTCTGCAGTTTCCAAAGTCGAATAGGTCAAATAATTCACAAATCCATTTATCCAAGTTGATTTCCCAACACCCGTCTCACCCAAGATCAAAATGTTGAGCTCTTTCAAAGGTTGTAGAGACACAAATAGTTGGTCCAATACTTTTGGCTCAAAGGAGAAAAAATTGGGACCATGCAATGGGCTACGACACTTGAATCTGTAAGAATGGTATCTAGCACGACCACACGCACAATATACGTAAGAATCAAATCCATATTCAAGAGTTTCTTTGCATTTATGGCACAACCAAGTGAAAATCTCTTCTTTACAAGTTTTATGGTGATGGCCAGGACAACAAAACTCAACGTGGACTCTGTTGCTTGGTTTTACTATTGGACAAGTAAGTGGCTTCTGACTTTTAGCAACAGACAGGGTGCAAGTATCGATGTGCTCTGCAATCAAATCTTTAGAGAAGACCTCCCCAGCCACCCAATGTTCGATACTCAGCTTCTCTAACGAAGATGAATTGGACTTGTCTTGGTCCAGAAATATAAACACCTGAAATAAAGCATATTAGGCTAATTACACATTTTGTTAGGATTATATACACGAAAAACTTTAAATATTCAGAAGGAAAACATTAAAAAAAAATATATCACAGAACTAATTAGTTTGCAATACTTAAATCAATGATGAAGCGAGTCCAATCGTTACAATTTAATGCAAACACAATGTATTTATTTCTTAACAAGGCGGACCTAATGTCATGTATGGATGCGTGATTATTTATGTTTGTAGGCTGGCAGGAAAATTAGTTAGTATCTGCATGAATTCTATTCTTGACCTTTGTGTAAACTTAACAATGCACTCGCCTCAGCGTGTCATAGATCTATCCTAACCAAACAGGCTAGTATAGAAATTAGTGAGAGCTACTAAAGGAGGTGACGCAATGACGTTCAGTGTATTGTGGTGAGGAAAACGATATAGAAGCCAGGCTGTAACTCGGTGAAAGCAAACAATACTGAAAAGGTATCATGTGGAATCTGGACCAAGATGACTGTTGTTTACCTACTAGCCCCGAGGTCAGTGGTGCAACAACGTGTTCTTCATCGTGCACGACTAAAAAACAATACCCAATTGCGATATGGCATCATGGGTGCACATGTAGCTGCGAGCACTGGGGCCTCAGATTCAATAGGCGTCCTGGTCCTAGCTGTACATCTCTAGCTTCGTATAGACCCAGGTTCGACCCTGGCGATGGGAAGTGTACATGTACGTGTTTTTCTCTGGTCGTTTCCCGCCCGTTGCACGAGGGCTTCCTCCGGGTACTCCGGCTTCCTCCTTCATGCAGCAAAAAACAACTGTCATGATGGTGGTACTTCTTCCACTAGTTCCCCACTTGAGAATTAGGGTGCGTGGATATCTCGTGCATCGTCTCTGTATTATTATTACAAAATTAAAATTAAACGTTACCAGTACTTAAAAGAAGTCCATGCTTCCAGCAGCAAATAGAAAAACGGACGCATCCACCTAGTGGATTATGGGGACTTAAAATTCCAAAATATCAACTGTCGTACTCTTTAATGCCAAGAGCACATTATGTTAAGGAATAATGCTCCATATCCACTGGGTGAACATATCCATTTTCATTTCTGCTGCTGTTGCTGCCATTTTGGTTAGGTTTTTTTTTAACGCTAAACTGAAATTGTAACCCTACTTTTCCGGTTTTCATTGTTTTAAAAGTGTGGCTCCAAATCATTAGTCTTTCACTGCATTCGAGGTTAAAGCATTATCTATTGTTAAAGCATTGTTTAAAAGTGGGAGAACAAATTGGAGAATAACGAAACATTTCATTGTTTAACAGTATGGGAATAAGTGAACATTACATTGTTTAAAAGTGTGGGAACAGACATAAGGCCTTAGGGCTTCATCGGCGAGATGACCGGAAGCGGATAACGCTTGCTACAAAACCCTTTGAACCCCTTTTATACAACTTAACCTGATTACCCGTTACACCCGATTACTCGCCCCCCCCCCCCCCCTTTGGTGCCTACTGTAGTGTGTTATTGTGGGTTTTGGATGCGGTGGTTCTCAAGCTGTTTTAGTTTTAGGGTAGATTAAGTTAGTTTAGTTTGGGCAACTGTTCTGAAATCCTGGACCTTCGACATGTTGGGAGAATGGTGCGATCCCAGTAACCCCCTTCCCTGCATATGGGCCTGGAGTGTCATGTTAAGACACCCCATGAAAAGCCAGGACTATGACATCACAGCCCACGGAATCAGTCAACAAGCAGAACTCCGCTACTCTGAGGAAGTTGATGATTACTACTGCAGATTCAACAATATGGAAACCACCCTGATTTTTTATGACTCTTGGAAGGATTTCACTGGACCCCCCGAACCAATAGGAGCGTTCAGTGAGATTAAAAAGGAGGTCGTTGAGCCACGAGTTCAAGTTACCAGGCTTCCAGAAGCCATTCTAGATTGAGTGATGCATCAGATTATGGAATTGGAGATATACTGGCCCAAGTGATAGCTGGAAAGGTTGAGGCTAACGAGTTCTTTAGCAGGAACCTTTAGAACTTTAAGTGGCCTAGCGCATTGGAGGCCCGGTCCTAACACCCGGATTAAATGTGCAGAATCAGAATGAAATGTAGTAGTTCGTCATTATTACTGTTCACAATGTGGGCTGCATCAGTGCATAGCATAACCATCTGTCGCCATGATAACTTTCGAACCTATCGTCAGATTCATTTCATATTTTACATATGCATTCTACAGACGCATTATACATTTGTGGATGTTCATAAATCAGTAAAATTGGCAAAGGGGTTTCAGGGAATTTGCCTCTCAGATGTCAAAATTAATATAAGGAGAAGCACACAAAACCACACAGCTGAAAACACAATAAAAATGTTCACTTAAATTTTCAGCAAATAATCGTGTTCGCCTTCATCAGAAATTAGAAAAATACGAGTCACTACATCGTCCTTTTGAAATTCGTGCAAGAGGTGAGAACCACTGATCTGTATCGTGCGTTGCATCTGGAGTGCCCACTTTCTGCCAAGTTCGATGCGAGAATCGGCCGCGCCACGCGATCAATGTTTGCATAAGCAGGATTTTGGATGTTCATGAGTGGTATACAATTCTTGGAGAAATGTTTGATCGCAAGTGACTCCAGTGCCCGAGATGGCAGTCATTGTGTGCGTTGGATTTTAAGAGAACAGAAGCCCTATCCGAGAAGATGGCTGTTTTTCTTTCTTGTGATGGAGAGCAATACCGTTTTTCTCCTTTTTCCCAAGAAGTCTCCAACGTGTTCTGTAAGACGTACTAGGAGCTTGCTACGAGTCTCACCAATGTACACTGTGCTGCACGAGACACAGTGTACAACCCCACTTTGCGAGAGCATGTGGGAGGGGACATTTTCCAAAATGGAGTTGGGATTTGGTACTACTACAGGTGGGGTAATCAGAGGGGGAGGAAGAGGTGGAGGGAGGAGGGGCTGGGTGAGTCGGGTTATCAGCCTAGTTGCATAGCGATGGGTTGGAATCGGTGGGGGTGGCAATATGGGGGGTCATCACTAATAAGCACTGGACACGGGGAAGGCGGGGGGGGGGACAAGTTCTCTTGGCTCTCAGTAACTTCAAGTAGGGAGGGTGCTTGAAAAGGCAGTGTACACCGTGGTCTTTGAGAACTTTATGTATCTTCTCACTCCTCCCTGGAACGTAAGTGACCACTTCGTACGGATGTTCACTGACAGCCTTGCACTCCTTGCTCCGATTCTATCTTTCTCAGGCCTGAAACCATGACTTCTTGGTCTCCGCGTTGGTTCTCACCTCTTGCACGACTTTCAAAAGAACAATGTACTGACTCGTATTTTTCTAACCAACTTCTGATGAAGATGAACGCGATTATTTGCCGAAAATTTAACTGAATATTTTTATTGTGTTCTACTGTGTGGTTTTGTGTGCTTTTCCTTCTATTATGTCGTGTCTATACCACAGTAAACGCCGGTTACCGGTTTTTGCATATCAAAATTAATTCTTTACCATGAACATAACAATGGTTATAATCATTATTCAGCGGAATTAATTAGAAAATAATGTACAATTAAAAGATTTGACATGTAAAAAGATGCCTTAAAGCATGTCTTAATAAATGATTGAATGCTCTTGCTATACTAATTCAATAAATACATCAATCTTATGACCTTATGATCAACCCAACAGAAAAACGTATGGATGAGGGGATAAATAACATTCTCCAATAATGCATGTGCAATTATGCATATACGCAGTGCGTGTTAATAGTAACCAATAGGGGCACAAATTGCATTCTGGATGAACAACATTTCGAGTTAAGTCGTAATCATTTTCACAAGTAAGAAAAAGTATTTGTCTAAAAATTAAATTAAATTTTCTGGCAAGAAGTGAAGCTGCCTATTATCTCAGCAATTCGGATTTGGGGGATTCTGGGTTGTGGGCAGATTCTGCACCTGTGGGGATTCCGCACCTGTGGGGATTTCGGGTTGTAGGATTTCACTTTTCTGTGGGAATTTGGGGTTGTGGGGATTTTGTTACCTCCGTGGATTTTCAGTTGTAGTGATCCTGTACCTGTGGGGATTTTGGCATGCGGGTATTACGTGGTGCGGATTACGAACCGGATCCCCACTATGCTACTAATACGGCTACAAATCTTAAAAGATCACAAGCACAAACGTTTTTTGATTGTGATTTTTAAAAGATTTGTAGCTGTATTAGCAGCGTAGTGTATACTGGTTTATTTTGTAGGTTGTACTGATGAAAACCTGAAACGCGTACCCACAGCGTACCCACAGCCCGACGCAGTTTTGCTGATCTCCAAACTGCTGACCTCAACATGGCGGGCGTTACTAGGTCGCACACTACATTTACCAGATGCTACGATGGGAGCTTATTTTATCGTATTCCTTCAGTTTTAGTTCTCATTTATCAAATTAGCCAGTGTACTTCCAGGGTTGGCAGTCAGCCCTATGGTTGTCTCTGGTGTCACTATTTGTTATTGAAGTTAAAAGTTTATAAGGCCAATGTGTGTCACTCTGGATAGTGTCATCGTAGCTTAGCAGTTAGAGCAGCCGACATTTCTACTTCAATGTCAGCTCATGTTTTGTTCGAACTGACATCGCTGTATCTCCCAATGTATTTATATTGGTAGAAAAAAAAACTGGTAACAAATAACCCGAGTTCATGATTTCAGCTTTGCAGTCATAAATTGTGATAGCCAGCACGCCATGTGACTTGCCTGCTGAGGCGGATGATATACTTTTAATTTTTTTAGATTTTAGGCTTAGTGTTGAACACCATTACAAACTGGTAACGGAATTCGGAAAAAATCAAAACAAAATTGCAACCTTATAGTTTACAAATTACCATTTCAATCGAGGCAGTAAGACAATTATAAAAATAAGCCAAACGTTAAATAAATTACAGTCGCAGCAGTAGCACCCGTCAAAACATCCTGCAATTTTATTTCCCTTCATAAACCAAAAGTTGTCTGACATGAAGACGTTTGCTTAAACTGATGCAACCTGAGCACCATCCTTTCAAGAGACACCTACTCAAGAGAGTTAAATCAATTTTGTTTGCAAGCTCAACAGCACAAATGCTTGCTGAGAAAATGTGTGTTATAGGTAAATTTAAACCATGGCCAGTTGTCTTATTTCACCACACAATGCTACGTAAGGTTTTCTAAACTTAGAAAGTTCTTATTAGCGCAAACTGAATCATGCTTTTTTGTACGTACCTTATTGTTGCACACACCGTTAACGGATGTGTACGCAGCAGGTTCCTTTACTAAACGAAGAAACGTTTTCCAAGTTATTTCCCACTGATCCTGATTTTGAGTCTTCAGCCCTTCATTGTAGTACAGAATGTATGCATCATATTTTCTATTTTGTGAGATAATGTCATAGGCAGTAGTTCTGCGTTTTACGTAGTGGATCCCATTCTTTTTCAGTGTGTGTCTGAGTGCGTGTTTCCGGCTTATGATGGAAAACCTCTGCAACACTTTCAGCATGTTCTTAGGAGAATCTTCACAGCATTCGTAGGTACTGATCAAAGAATCTAGCTCCGCAATATCTGCTTTTCCGACCCTAAATGCTGCCAGAAGAGAATTTAAAGTAGATTTCAGGTTGTCCACTTCCATCAGAAACCCATCTCGTAGTTTGCAGAAATCCTTGAAAGTATTACGTGGCAAGTACTCATCTGATGAGCCCATATCCGCATAAACATCATTGAGTTGAAGTTTGGCATTTTGGATGTCATCAAACAATTCTTGAAAATGCAGCGTAACATTTTCAGCAAGACTGAGAACTAGCACTTCAGGTACTTCACTAGGAATGAGATGTTTACGGAATAAAGATATTGGTGCCATTACATACGAAATTGGGTTCCCTTTACCACTGGTGGATTCTTGTATTAAGCGTGGAACTCCTTCCATTATAGCCAGAGCTTCATCCAGTGTTTGCGGCAGATGATATTCCGGTAAAAGATCTCCAAACATCTTAACTGAAACACCGTTATTTTCTCTATCAAGATAGCTTACAAGTTTGTCTGTTTCTTCACTCTTTTCGCTAACACTGGATAAAGCTGTGAAAGTTCTTATTTTAGTTTGTAATTCTTCAATCTCTATTTGGTTTAAGCTCGCTGGATCTGAGCATTCCACAGAGATAAAAGTATGAGCTCCCCAACAAACTTCGACTACAACGTGGGTGGCCTTGTCATCATTGAGTGTATCCACAGAAATGACATCCAGCAGTTCATCATCAGATATTTCAAGCTTCTCCAGTTTGGTTTGAATAGCATAGCAAAGTGTAGTTTTTACAGAACGGGTACTGGATTTATCATCCATAAGGAATAACCCTGATCCGTCAACAAGGCACATGCCGGCTAGGAAACTCATTCTAAGCTCATTTTCAACATCCAACTGATTGAACTTTTCAGTCAACGTATCATTCTCAAGAATTTCAATATCTGAAAGATTATCATCAATAACGGAAACAGATAATGACAGCGAATGCGTCCCAAACAAATTGCCCTCACAAAATGTATCCGAACACGCATTGTAGAGATCACCGATTTGGGCAACTCTGCCGATGGCTGCACGTTTAATGTCCATGTTTAGTGGATGTGTTTGTCCTAATGTAATAAATAACACAATATAAGTATACCAACAAAACATTCATGCAAATATAAATAAATAATTAATGACAGTTTCCTTACCCTATATTCACGAGAAAGTAGCCTTCGGAGCTTTGCGCTCAGTCCAGCATCCACGGTTCAAAGAAGAATATTACAGCTCGATTTACTGCAACAAATGTTTTGCGTGAGGGATTAGTTTTTCAATTTAACCTCACGAACTTCCTTTGAACAAGAACTAACAAAAACGCACATTTCTGTGCATTTTGTCAAAAGATTTAAAGGCATTAATGTGACACATTAAGTGGCGGATTTAAGGAAATAATCCTGGGAGGGGGGGGGGGGGGC
>JAHWFP010139965.1:0-12663 GCA_023313725.1 Lithobius niger | reverse complement strand
GCGCAATGGCTGTTTGCCGTGACGTCACCATGAATTAGCCAATGACGAACGAGAGCAACGGCTGTTTGGCCGTCTGATTGACTAGCCAAGTCACGTGATTTGCACGTCACAGCAAACAGCCATGACGTGTGGTATAGTCTACAGTAATCTAAAATAAGCCATTTTAAGCCATTAAAAATAAGCCATTAAGCCATTTGGTCCCACTTTTAGTCCCGAATCATGATTTTCTCATCCACAATATTTCAGACTCATCGCACCCTTGGTTAGAAAATGTTAACCAACCCCAATGGTTTAATCAATAATTAAGGAGGCACGCGGCTTGTTTGTTTCATAAAAATAAATTTATTTGTGTGTTCCTTCTCGTGTGCAAAGGATAAAGAGAACTATTGTGTGCGCAGTGTATCTTGAGTCCAGCAAGTATTTTGTGAGCGGCTACGTCTTCCTTGAGGGGGTGGCCTTAATCGATGGCCGCCATTGTTTTTGTAACCATCTTGGATATCAACAAGGCACTCTGCTACTGAAAACGTACAATCGATTATCTGTGTTCGTTCTGCGGAGAACTCAAGATAGGCCACGGACACTATAGATGGCGGTAAATGGCTATAGATGCTACTGCTTGTCATTTGGTGGCAATACCCCCTTTAAGTTTTGCTGTTGTTGCGTAAACGGGTTATTGTCGTGAACCTTTTGACGCTGTTCGCTGTGCTGCATGTGAGAAGATTGTACACTACCATTGATTGGCTGCTGCACGTCTGACCTGGAAGCTATGCGGGAAAGCTCGTTTTGTACGGGGCTGTTGTAGTTTCTTTATTACAGATCCTGATGAACGACGTTGCTTCCGCAGAATCTGATTATTCTTGCAGGTTAGATGTGAAAGGAAAGCGGTCCAACCATTTTCTGCTATTTGAAAATGAGGATTGGTAACAATCGACACAAATACTCACCCAAACCAATTTTACCTTCTTAATTAGCTTATATATTAAAAGATTAATTAAACCTATTTAGCAGGCCTAAGTACTATGAGATTCTGGTGTTTGAGTGGTGCTGTTTAATTTTGATCGCGTCACCACGGTGTGGTGAATTTTAAAGATCTACGAAATGGAAAAGAGCATAGCATGTGTCAAAAATATGAATTGTGGATAAATCGTTACTGATTCGTATTGATTGTGGTTTCAGACCGTTTACAAACATGTCGGCTCGTAGCCGACCTCGTCAGTGTAGTATGAAACTGGGATGGAGACTGTGTGAAAATGTCTATTTTATTATATTGTAACACTTGCAGTCTCCTGACATGCCGAACTACAAATGCACGATAAGATCTAGATTTGGGGGTCTGGTTAACATCTCTTTAATGAATGGCGCAGTGGCATCACGGCCACTGCACTGTGGCTGAGGTTGGCGCTAATAACCTAGCTGTCGACGTAACATTAAGCCTCAATCCCCCCTCACCAAACAAGATCATGCGTACGACAACAATATTAATTTTCAACCCCATCTTTTGGGTCTTGTTCACCTACAAGCACAAAGGAAACATTAAGGAACATGCTGAATACAATTAAAAATGTTGGGTCGACTGGGCGAAGATAACTACCGAACATGTTGTGAAAATTTTTTTTTTTAGAAGTTTTAGAAATGGGAAAAAGTTTTTGAAATTATTCTGTAAATAAGTTGTAATTGTTCGATGTGACGTCACATTTTAAGATGGCTGAGTGGCTTGGGTTTGGTTTTTATCTTCATGTTTTAATGTAAATATATTTTAGGTCGACCCTACATTTTATTTATTTGATTATGTTCAGCAAATTTATTAGTGTTTCGTTTGTGCTTGTAGGCGAACAAGACCCAGAAGACAGCGTTGAAAATTAAATATCGTTGTTGCATGCATGATCTTATGGGTTTCTGTACGTCAGGAGGCAGGCAGTGTTATATTCCATTCCAACCCGCAAATTAATTTTTGGAAACCACTATTTTATTAAATTACACCAGACCCGAAAGCTGCTCCTGTTTTTGCCACTGAGTGAGGCAAATGGCTTAATGCTTTTTTTTTTGGTTTTGTTCAATGGCAGGAAAAGTATGGTTTGGGCCCGTGTGCAATCTAAGAACTTTTTTTTTATTATTATTATTTGTGGCTTTTTAGTTGCTTGTTGATTTTTGTAACATTTTATGTTTTTTTTTTTTTGTGGCTTTTCATTTTTTCATTGGAATAAATGGAATGCTACCCGAAATCCAGGGAGATAATCTATGCAGTCTTGTGAAGGTTATTAAGTCAGGCTCTACAGTCTACTTTATTATTTTTTTTTTACTGCAGTCTCTTCTCCGCTTTTTAAGTTTAGATTGTAGTTACAGAAACGTCAGTCGAAACCTAATATTGTCTGACGTTTATTCAGTATGGATCTTTAGCCACGTCTTCTGCATATTTTTCTGTGGCTCTTTAACAGCATCTTCTGTATTTATTTCTTGTAGCTCTTTAGCCACATCTTCTACAGTTATTTTCTCTAGCTTTTTAGCCGCATCTGCTTGGTTTGTGCCCTCCCCTTTTTCGCTCCCCCTTTGCTATAAGTGTGTCTTTTTTTTTCAGCTGCGCAGTATTTTGTTTGCCAAAATTAGGTCAGATATGTTATTTTTGGGCTTAGATAACCAAAATTACCTGGTACCTTACCCTTTATATCTTTTTTACTTCCGTTTGAATCCATGACTCCACTCGCATTTAGGAAGGGTTTGGCGGTTTGATGAGCTCCCAGCCGAAGCCATGATGCCAGAAGATGAGAGGGACAATTTTTCTAGGTAAATTCTATCGGAATTGCCTAGAATTTGTTACGTGCCACAATCGACAAGAGCACGAGCTATCACAGGGCCCTTCTCTTCTCGAAAATGCCTGGGGTTCCTGAGGTCAGAATCGAACCGGCGACCTCTTGCTCATTAGATGGTTGTGTTTACCATAAGGCTACCTTGCTCCATAGCAGTACCATGGGGTACGACCCTAACCTCTCGCAAGGTCCAACTGAACACACTGAACGGTCTGTTGTCCCGCCCCTGGTTTTGTTATTCTCACTGAAATTGTTTCAGATGTAGCAGTTTTGAATGAGCTTTAGTTTATCTTGCAGCCCAAGGTCAAAAGGATTTCACTATCGCGCAGTCTACAAATCTACAGGAAAAAAAGGATCACGAACGCTTTTGTTTTACACTCCGTACCAACAAATGGCTTTAAAGCGCTGTAAATGTACAGTTCCGGTCAAAAAAAAAAACGCCTTCGTTAAACGGAAAAAGTTGCAGGATTAATGTATGTGACTGAACGAAAATGTTGATATCTCAAAAACTACTTTACAGAATTGAATGAAACAAAAACTGGGTTGCTTATTATGATATCAGCTGTATTTCGATACGTATTACATGTAATGGTAAGTAGCCAAATATAATTGGCCGAGCGAGCAAATCGAGTCGATAACTAATAATATATCTCATAAACTACTGGATAGAATTGGATAAAACAAAAACTGAATTAATCGTTATGATATATGCTATATTTCTACACGGATGACATGCAATATTAAGCAGCAAAATATAATATGCAATTCAGTCTTTGTTTCATGAAAATTCTTCCACTAGTTTTCGAGATATCAGATATCATCAAGTTTTTCTCGCTCAGCCAATTATTCCAGCCAGTTAACGTAGTATTTAATAAGGGTAGAAATGCAGTAGCCAATCTAATAGGCATTTCAGTCTTTGTTTCATGAAAATCCGTTCAGTAGTTTTCGAGATAACTGTATGTCTCCATGGTTGTTATTATGACCCTCGATATAACGAAAAAGGGCGGTTTTTTTTTTTTTTTTTTACCGGGACTGTACATAGGAACTTTGCCGTATATCAAAACTCTATTTAAGTCGAATATTATGTTGAATATTAAATAGTACCTCAATAAATTGTCACACCCTCAAGTGTCGAATCTTCGTTTTTTCAACGAAAAAAAAGCAACAGGAATTAAATAAGCAACCGACCTTCTCAACCGGAATTAATTTTGTTGTTAAAACTTAATTTTAAGCTGGACAAGGTGGAGAGACTTGTTGAAATGATGATCCACAATTGTTGCGCTTTGCAATACAATACCAAAAAAAAAAAAAAAATTCATTGGCGTGATAGGGGATCCTAACAAAAAGCAGTTTCGATGGAAAGTCAGCACCTCGACAATGGGCGAGGTTTAGTCAAAAACATTCTTAACTGCCACCCAACCCTAAGTTTAGTAAAACTGAATGAGTAAAGCTAACAAGAAAAGAAATGCGCAAAATGTTCTGCATAACGATAAAACATGAAACAAACTAACAAAAAAAATTGGTAAACACAAAAACAGATCAACGGGAAAAGAGACGAAAAGAATAAAAAAACCCATTGAATAACCCTTTTTCCTCGTCTGGCGATGCTAACGGGGACCTTCGTGTCCCTGGCAGGTCTAATCAAGTTGGTAAGGCAGGCGTGACCTTTTCCCCTTCCACCACCTCGTTTTCGCCATGCTTGTGTTGAATCTTTTTCTTTTAAATCTCTATGCCTTTCACCGTATCTTTTTGCCCTTGGCTCCTTAAGAGCTGTCCTTTCTGTTTTTAGGCTGGCAGTCAGAGATTCTCCAGGATCCTTGCCAAACCTGTTCCTCCAGTAACAAATTTTTTTATTATTATTATTGTTATTGTAAGTTTAGTCGTAAAATTTTTCAGTAAAGAAAATAAAGCAAACACTAATGAAATGAAATCGTTCCTAGAAAAATCAAGATAAAAAAATTTCATTGGCAAATCTATGCACAACAATTCGTGTTCAAAAATTCAGGAATCCTTTCTTCTTAAGTGGTTGGAATAGGGAATATCTCTAGTCTAAGCGGGTGGTTCAAAATTTTGAAGAAAAAAACCCAGCAGGGTGGCGACAATTATGGAACATGGGGGATCCCGAAACCCGTTACTACCGATCAAACTATAATGGGCGCCATGGATCAGGCCAGAACATATATCTCAATTTCCAACAACTCGTCGTTATTGGCATGCAAAACGATACGGGTCATATTGCCGAGGGAAGTTTAGGGTTTAACGGAACTCCACTCCACAGGTGCACGATGGGATGGGATAATTTCTACTTGCTGCTAATAATTTGCATCCCTAAAATAAAAAGTCAATCCAGAGTTGTGGTCCAGTTTCTGATGATGGTATTTTCTCATCTGGACTCATTCTCATCTGGACTGCCGTCGTAACTTTTTTTCGGTCCGGGTCGTCCCGATTTGGAACGCCCTTGACATGGAGATTGTAAATGCAACAACCGTGTCAGGTTTTAAGAGGCTCCTTTAACAGGCTGATCTCTGTATATTTCTTAAACGGCTTGTTACTACATACAGGAATGAATGCATCACGCACAGCCTAACCTCAAGGACAAGAGTAAGCGGCTCACTCCCCTTCTGCCATCCTTCCACTCCTGTGGTAAATTTTTTGTTTATTTATTTATACTTATTAATGCTCGCCTTTGCACGGGGCTGGTTGACTTGGGACGACAGGTTGAGCACTCTTTAACTTCTGGGCATTGGGATATAATGGGTTTTGGAAACTTCAAGTTAGGTTTATCGAAATTAGGAGTTGACGAGACATGTTGACTGAAAGGAGCTGGAATTTGGAATGCTAAACTTGGCGCTTGGGCCGTTGGAGTTCCAATCTAAATCAAGAAGGTCTCGCAGCATCACACAATTGTTGTTGAGTACAATGCATTTGGGTATGGTTCACAAATAACACCGATTAATTGGGATCAACAGATGGTCTTAAAGTTTTAAAAGCTTTAGCAAGAAGGTAATCCATCCAGATCGGTACCCACCATCCTCTTCGTGAATGTGTTGCACGACTTCCTTTTCTGTATTTGTCCACAGTGACTCCCAGAATCAGAATATTTTCTGCCGGTCTGCGACAAGCTTTTTACAAACTAAAAACGGTCTGCGGGAAGACGGAGGTGTCTGTGGGTTGCAGGTATGGTGTGAAGGTGAAATTTTGCATTGTGCAGAATTTTGAGTTAGGCCCATATTGGTTCATGAACAAGTTTCTTGCGAGAACTTTTTTCCTCGACCTTTGTAGGTTGTTTTTACTAAACAACTTGAGAACGACCATATACCTATCGTCATGACAATAGCACCATTCAAAAGCTCTCGAAAAAATGGTTAAAATGGTGTATTTGAACGTCAAAATCGGTCAATTTTTGGCAAAATTAACTAAAAAAGAAGACCAAGTAAAAAAAAGTGCAGGATAAATCGTACTGCAACACTGCCAGCCGTACTGCGACGTAGTGTCGCGCGTCGCTCTGATTCTGCTACAGGGCACAGTGTTTTGTCTTATTTCATGCCTGGTTCTATCCCCCGCCCCCCACCCCGTACGATTTATGGGAAAAGAAGGGCATTGGAAATGCGTTTCGTGTTCATGTCTGCAGGGTTCGCACACGGTGCTTGAAGTCCTTGAAAGTGCTTGAATTTCTTAAGAAAAAAAGTTCAAGTCCTAACGAATTCTTTGATGTCCTTGAAAGGAGAGCAAGATAAAGACAAACTTGCAATTTCGTCTCGCATGTTTGTCGTGCAATTTTGCGGAGCTTCTCTTTTGAATATTGTTTTGCTCCTCATATTTTCAACAGTTGTTTTTTTCGGCTGTTAAAACGAATCTAGGCAAACAAAAAGTCGAGGAAAAAAGCTGATGGGGAAAAAGCAGAAGGAAAAAATAGTTTCCTGGTGAAACTCCTTAACTTTTGGGTGAT
Source organism: Lithobius niger (assembly GCA_023313725.1). Classification (NCBI taxonomy): domain Eukaryota; kingdom Metazoa; phylum Arthropoda; class Chilopoda; order Lithobiomorpha; family Lithobiidae; genus Lithobius; species Lithobius niger. Next base: position 5,910 of record JAHWFP010139965.1, on the reverse strand, counting down.
ATTCGAGCCAAGGCAATTGACGTAACTTAACTTATAACAATAACAACACGGAAAAATCAGAAAGCAATTTTTTTTTCAAGATTTTTCCGCCTGGCTTTTTTTCCTTGGATTTTTTTCCACGCATGTATAAAACCTGAATATTTTATTGTATAATGAGATGCTGTTGGCTCTTCACTAGGCCCTATTTGAAGCTGCGCAACTTTATGTGAGTAAATTTAATGGCTAATGGAAGAGTTTGAGAAAACAATATTGGTCTTGGTAAAATCCTTGAAAAATTACATTAGTTTTGGAAAAAAGCCCTTGGATAGTGCTTGAATGTCTTGTATGAACCGTAGATATGTCAAGTAAAAGATTTCTTATCAAAATTCTCCTGCTTCACCACGAGATAACGTATTACAGCCAAAAGTGAAGTTATACCAAAAAGTTTCTTATTTTTTGTCTTGTTCCAAGGAAAACTTTCCTCGTTAAAAATTGGTTGTTAACAGAACGGTCAGCACATTTTTCTTCCCTTTTTTACGATGAAGGGTTATGCATGATAACGTGCATGGGAGACGTGATGGATTTTAAAATGAAGTGTATCCGTATACCAAAGGCGTCAAAGGCCGTCGGACAGTTATACGGCTGATATTCGGGCAAAATCTCGTGGAGCAACGATGAATATGTCTGTTGATAGCTTCTGGTAGCCTCTAACTCTGAATAATTCATGCCGTAAAAGGTATAAAACTTTTACTGTAGACTTACGTCGTCAACATATGCAGAGTTTTACATTTTGAATACATCAGATTACGCCACTGTCTGGCAGCTTTTTCGTTATAAAGCTGAAGGCCTTTGGGGCCCTTTACTTCGTATCGACGGGTGCTTGCACTATACACACGTACGGTTTAGTATTTTGACTGAAGGCTCGACATTACGCCCCCAACCCTTTTATGGAGTTGGCACGGCATGATTTTTATAGCTAGTGGAAGGCTCGTTTAAAAGTTGACGCCCATGAAAGCATGAAAGTGGTTATCTCAATATTCTTATTCTGGAAGTATCTGCTAACGCAAATGCGATAGACCATGTACGACAAACGTTATAGCTAGTGCTTTAATAGTTATTATGGTTGAAATGGCACCTTCTCCACAAGGGTTCAAAAAGTTCATATTTAAATGCAGGCAAAAAAGGAACAACCCTATAATAAATTCCCCATCTTCGTCATCATTGTACATTCCGTCTCCTTGACTCGCCATCTCACTTACTGGAGTTGGTGAAGAATTGTGTATGCTGGATACATGGATATCTACGTTTCCAGTATCGTGGATTCTGCGAGATGTTTCGTGTTTGGTATTTTGGATTTAGGAAGATGTATTTTTCTGGCATGCTGGAGCTTCCTGGTTCGTCGAATACAGAGAGAAGCACATTTCCAGTACGCCGTGCACATGGAGATGCATCTTGCCGATATATTGGATGCAGGGGGATGTACCTTTCTAGTACACTGGATACAAGGAGATGACTTTTTGCGGTGCACTGTGTATAGGGAAGTGTGTCTATCTACACAGTACATTGTCTGTAAATTACATTGGCTACAGAGATGTCTTTCCAGTATGTTGGATACAGGGTAGTGTATCTTTGTAGTATACTGGATGCAGGAAGATGGCTCTGTCCGGTATGCTGGATACAGGGAATTATGTCTTTCTAATAAGCTGGGTACAAGGGAGACGTTTCTGTTCTATTTTCTGGATATAGGGAGATGTATCTTTCTAGTATACTGGATCTTTCCGCAGTATACCAATTACAGGGTGATGCAGCTTTCCACTATGTTGGATACATGGAGATGGAAATTTCCAGTGTGCTGGATACAGGAGTATATGTGCCCTTCCAAAATGCTGGGTACAAGGAGATGTCTTTCCAGTGTGCTGGTTCAGGGTGATGTGCCTTTCCAGCATAATGTATACACTCTGGGAGGTATATCTTCAGAGTACACTGTCTGCAAAATAGTGTGCTAAAGGGAGATGTGCCTTTCCAGTGTGCTGGAAACGGATAGATTCATAGTTCATCTTTTTCGGTATGCTTGATACAGGGTAATGTATCTTTTTAGTAATATTGGATACAGGGAGATGTGTCTTTAGAGCACACTGTATACAGGAGATCCACCTTCACATATCTTGACAGTACACTGTCTGTAAAATACGCTTGATACAGGAATATGTATCTTTCCGGTATGCTGTATACAAGGTGATGTGCCTTTCCAGTATACTGGATACAGGGAGCTGTGGCTTTATAGTACGCACGGAGATACATCTTCACAGTACGCTGTCTGTAAAATGCACCGGCTACAAGGAGATGTGTCTTTACACTACGCTGGATGTGTCTACGCTATTCGGTACCCTGGAAACCTCGAAATTTAGGGGCCTCTGAAAAAAAAAAAGAGTCTTAAATGACTTCAGCCCAGCAACTGGTTTGATCTCTTCGGGAAGGGATTACAAACTTTTCCGAGTAGGTGGTAATTTCATTTGTGGAGTCTTTCCCCTTGGACCTTTTGGTGTACCCCCTTTTGGTGGTGCCCCCCTTTGAGGCCCGTATTTTGTTGGCATTCTATGGCCTCCTGAACTAATCCAGGGCCACTTCTTCGATTTCCCTCCTTAGCCACCAACACTCCGACGTGTGATTATGCCGCCGTCTTCCCTAATGAGATCTTAACCCGGAAGAAAGACACGGCATTCATCCAGCATTTCTATTGATACCCAAAAGTCTTTGCTTGTTTTTTTTTTCTTTTTTTTCCCCAGCGAACAGCTGCCACGACTCGACTCATCTTACATACAGCACTCACCCACCCAAGTGCCATCAACAGTGCTCCTTCGTCGTCTGCTTCTTCTTTTAAGATACTCACTCAAAAGACGAGGGTTGAAAGCATTTCTTCGCTCGTGGCGTCACATTGCCGACAGTTGCTCTCTTTTTATCGTCCTTCATCCGCTGTTGCCGTTGATGGCGTTGGCATAGCAACTGCGTCAAATGCGCCTTGTGTTGACAGTCGTCAAGTATGGCGCCACCGCCTGGGTCTATTGTGATTTTTGCCCCGGTTTCAATTTTCACTGCCATTAGTAATTGTTTTATTTGCAATAAAAATGTGCGTCAGACCAAGAATTTATAGGGTTGGTGGGGAGGAGAATTTGTGACTGTGCCCCCCCTACTGAAGCGTGTTAGTTTCATTCCTATTACTTCCGTCTTAAGTTTATAGAGGGCGCCATGAGTTTTATGTGGGAATTTCTGATCAGTTTTCGCTCTAAAATTAAACTAAACTAAACGAAACTATAGCTTGTATTTAATTATTATTTTGTTTAGCTTATTTTGTAATTTAGTTTACTTTTGATTTGGGCTGTAAAATGAGCAAAAATTACCAGATGGAACGCGTGGCGCCCTCTGAAAACTCGGACGGAACTAATAGGAATGAATGTAACACGTTTCAATAGGGACTTTTTAGAGTTACAAATTATCCTCCGCAACCGTATAAATTCTTTGTAGGACCAAGGGTTGGCAGGGGGATTATCAGTTACCGGAATGTGGCTACGAAGTAGAAATATCACGTGCAGTTAGGTCTACATTGTTTCATTATTGGCTGAGAGAACGAAGCGAGCGAGGCCGATTACTCTTACTGATTTTGGATTTTTGGGGTCGGTTTGCTCGTGAGTTTGTCTGTTTGGGGACATAATAACGTTTTGTTCTGATTTGGTTGAAATTTCATGGCACGGCAGCTATGTTGCATGAAATTGGTGCATAAAAGTCAAGAGCTAATTTTCAAGATGAAAACCCGTACCTAACAGGCCTGGCCAAACTAATGTAAACGAGGTAATGTAAACCAGGTAAAGTAAATGAGTTACTGTAAATGAGTCAACGTAAACGAGCTAATATAAATGAGTTAACGAAAGCTAGCTAATGTAAATGAGTTAATGTAAACGAGCTAATGTAGATAAACTAAAATAAACTAATGTACGATAACATCCCTCGCTCGGCCGAGAAACTGTAATCCTCAGAATTTGGTAATATGTCTAGTTATTAAGGCTGGACCAATACCGAGCCGATAATGTCCCCCTCCGCTATTTGCAGTATCGGCTCGGCAACTTTTGCTGAAATATCGATAACTCTGGAACCGTTCGAGATAACGACATGCAATTTGCGGCGTTTTGCTCAGAAATCATCGCGTATCTTCCTAGCTATCGTTTAACTGTTTGTTATTGTTTTAAATATTTTTTTTTTCATCTTAAAAGTTATTTGTACTAACCTTTGAAGAAATTTACACCATTTAACAAAAAAAATTGGGATTACATATTGGATATCAGTATTGGTACCGGTATCGGCAAAGCTTTATCTCAGCTGGCTTTACGTTGGTAGGCTCGCATTCTAGGTAGGTGTCCCCCCCCCCCAATCACGTACACACGTACCACACGTACACGTGAAGACTCTGATGCTGAGACCTTTTCTTGTGTGCTGGGGCGAGACGTCACATCGCATCACGTGACGTTATTTTTTCTGCGTTACGATTGGCTGTCGCAATGCCTGCCCCCGCCCCCCCCCCCCATCTGCCGACCCTCGCTCGGCGCAAACTAAATATTTGTATGTATAGATGTCTGTGGGTACGGAGATTTAAAATGAACAATTGGTTAACGTCTAAATGAGTAAGGGCGCGTTTTTGCAAGGACTCGCTCACGGAATTCTTGCAGTCAGAAGCAACCATCCGAAATATTCCAACATGGTGACGGTTTTAGCTGGACACTGGCTTGCAACGAAAACATCAATAACGTGCGTTCAGAAATGACCGGGAAATTTGTTTCGTCAAGCGAAATTCTTTATTTCGTTGTCACGAATTGTAAGACTGCGAGCATTTTCTCAAACGATGTCGGATTTAGCTAATCCTGGTAGCGTTGTTACCACAGCAACGTTCGTTATGAAATTCAAACTGCAAGAATGTAAAGGAGAGTAGTTGCATAAACGCGCCCTAAATGGTTTTTTCGCAGAACAGCATTTCGCCATTGACAATTTCTTTATGCTTCGTTCTGTTACATGTTTTTTTGCTGTGTTTATCTGGGGTTTTGGAGAAAATTATGTGCATTTTTCTATAATTATTTACACCGCATAGGAAACAGTAGCTTCTTGGTGGATTGGTTGGATACGAGAATAATTTTTTTTTTTTTTTTAGCTGTATGTAGGCAAGGGTAACAAACATGACGGAAAGCCAAATGGCTCGAAAACTGATGAATAATATAAGATGCATACCTATTTACTGTACATTACCTTTTGAACTTAAATGACCGTGTCAGGGATTTTGGGTTTTTGCCGGCAAAAGCCGCTTTTTGCCGGGACAGTGGTAAAACATGGTTTTTACCTGGTCTTTTTTTTCCTGCAGTTATTACCGGCAATAACTGGAAAAAACCAGCAAGCTGCTTCACAAGCTTATTTTCACAGTAAAGATATTCTTCTCACAGTATCTATGCATATTTTCGACGGTCAGTTGCACAAATTTGCATAGACATTGTGAAAATAAGCGTGTGGAAGGTGAATAGGAAGTGAAGGTGAATTTTCAAAGTAAACGATGTGAAGTTAACAAGGGGAGCTTTCATAATTTGCCAGTATATGGCTATTGGAGGGCACACTTTTTTTTCCATTTGACTTCAAGTCGATTTTTGCTATATTTTTGGACAAAATGGCAAAAACGTGGCCAAACCAGTTTTTGCCGGGACGGTAACAACCATGGTAAAAACCGGTTTTAACCACTTGGCGGCAAAAAGTTGTCAACCCTGATCCGTGTCAGTATGGCTGACAGTAATGTTCGCTTTGCCGTGTCAGTATGGCTGAACTGTAGGACTCAAAGGTCGTGGGCTCAATTCCCGCTCACGTAGTCTGACATCATATCAAAAACCAAAACTGCTAAAAGGG
>JAHWFP010139963.1:0-22517 GCA_023313725.1 Lithobius niger | reverse complement strand
TTTGATTATTGTGAGGTACTATCGTTATTGATGATTGTTTAGCTTGCTGTTAAATACTTTATTGTTAATATTTTAAATCTAGGAAAGATAATCCGAAATAAATATAAACAATGTAAGCATTATTGACGGTGGCACGTTCTTTGCCAGCTTAGCCACGGTGGCTAACGTGGTATTTTAATACGGCGGCCATGGCGTAAAGAGGCTGCATATAACGAAACAGAAACTAAATGTGGGAGCAAACGAATGCATCTTAATATTAATATGAAACGTAGCCTACCTAAATAAATAAAAAAAAAATAAAAAACTATGATGTAAATAAAACACCGGCACTTGTGTTTCTTACTTATCTGCTTAGGGTAAATAAACACATTATCAGCAATATTTCTATTTTTTTTATCAAAATAACTTCAATGTATTAAAAAAAAATTGCAAGTTAAAATACAAACTTTGTACTCTATAAATTTATGTAATCTGTAATTTCAAGGGTTCACTGCAGACTTGTTAAATTCAAACTTCTTTACTTCTTCCTTTGACATAACGCAATTTACAAAAATAAACATTTAACAATCCGCACATGAATCGAGAAATTGTCCAACAAGACAGTTCGTGCATAGAGTTCTGTCCTTGTTGCGTTCTTGTTGGGAAAGACTTCTCTTCGCGCCAAACCATCTTCAATATAAGGGCTAGTTCTCGCTACAAAATGTGGAAACTCTTTCGGTAAAAGGAACGCCCCTGTCTCGCACGTGGACATTGTAGCTAAAGGCCCGCATACCACACTTGGCAAATGTATCTTTGCAGCGTTCGGATAGAACGACGTAATTAGCCCTAATTACAGTCATTAGGTAATTACGGTCAAGTCAGCAAGCAAGAGATGGCAACTTTACAAATCCACCCAAAACCAAAACTGGTATAAAGAGAAGCCACCTAGTTTACAAAAAAGATCGGTCTTTGAAAGTAGTGATATCATTTAACCAGGAACAAGAAAGCTTTAGCGTAATTATTGATAGCACTGATGGATGAGTATAACTTCTTTTTTTATTGATTAAAAAAAATTATCAAGGTCACTACGAAGCACAGAAGGCACTTGTGTGTACTTAGCGTGTTTTAACACAGGAATATGTTTACAAAAACAGTAACATCAACACAGAATGATACTAACGGAACAACCGTTAAAAAGCTAGCTTAGCTTTAAAGGTGTTTTTTTTTCTTTTTTTTTTTTTACCTAAATGCCGTTGTTAATTTCCGTGCTGTCCTTTTTTTTTTATTTGACCAATTTTGGTTATTTTCTCAAAACCTTTTGGTATTTTCTTAGTTTGCTTAGTGTTTTATTTTCCGATTTACCTGAAAGTTTTTCCTTCATTGTAAAGGAGTAATTTTTATTTATTATATAATGTCTTATTTCAGCTATCTTTTTTGCTGTCAGTGGGCGGGGGGAGACGGATAAAATGAAATTGGCCCCAACAATTTTTAACGACACTCCCTCCCCACCAACACCTTGCTCGGCCAAACCGAAATAGCACTGCGAGTGTTACGGGCGCGTGGTTGAACCAGGGGGGGGGGGACCGGAGAAAATGAGAGTGGGATAACCCGTTTCAGTTTTCGATGACTGCCCCCACCATTTTTTTGTGGCCCCCCCCAGATTAGTTAAACTATGTTTATAGCTATGGGGCGAGACTGAATCCGGAGGAAGAGGGGGGGGGGAAGGGGGAGAATTCGGCGCATTTTGTTTTCAGGGACTGCCCCTCCCCAAAAATTAGTTGCTAGCTATGGGGGGGGGGAGAAGAAGAGAATCCGCAAAAAATGAAAATGGGACCACCAATTTTTCAGTGACACGGCGGGCGAAGAAACCCTCCCCCCCCACCAATTTCGATGACTGCCCCCACTTCTTCAAGACCCTAAAAAAAATTCTTTATCCCCCCCACCGGTCAAGGTCCGAAAGTAATGGAACCCTATCCCCCGTCCTAAAAAAAAGAAACTTGAAAAAAATACTTTTCCTCCAGACCAGTGAATGATCATTTTGTGACATCCTCACCTTCACTGGTTCTAAAAAAATTTGAATTCCCATTAAAAGACCCTAAAAAATCTATGACCACCCACCCCTACCTCTAATTTTCTCCAGCCCTGCAGCAACCCCCCCCCCAAACCCCTCACATACACACACGCCACCGACAAAATCCTAATCGACAAAGCGTCACGAACTGTTAGCGCAGGCAGCCCAGTGGCGTCAAATGATGACGTAACTATGTATGGGTCACGTGACCCCAAATCTTCTATTTCGACCAGCACGGAGCAGCAAAGACGCCGAAATACACGAGGCATCACAGCGCGCGCGGACAGAAATACACGGCGTCACGCGGCCAAAACGCCCCGTGTATGCACCTTAACGAATTTAGATTTAGTGCATGAGGCCACAGTAAGGCGTGCAGGCCGTTGGACATATGCAACCTCCCAACCATGACTTAAATACTCGATTATAAAATAACTGGGATCGAATAGGGCGATATCTCGGCAACCAAGCATTTTTGGATAGGTGTTGTTTACCACTTTTTGACTTGTCTTTACCTACTTAGTATGCCGTGGAAGTTTGTCGGTTTTATACTGAAACACCCTGTACATATTAGGTGAGAAAAAAAGGAGTTGGCTACGGGATTGTGATCTGAGCTCTGACTGTGGAAGAGGATGAAGCCATTCATACCCAACTTCATTCTTGTCTAATAAACTTACGTGTTCCTGAGTTTTGTCACTCTAATAAAGTCTATATACATAAAGCTTTTCCCATAACTTGTTTGGAGAATATGATCATCCTTTTGTTTCTCTCAGCTTTTGATGGAAACTCAGTTTTTTTTCGCTCTCCACAACGATGAACTTTTAAACATGTGGCAGTGAATAGCGAAGCCATGATCCACGCTTTCATCCTTGTTTGTACGGTAGCAATTGGTGTTAGAACCGTCAAACATTCTGGTTCACCGCAAACATGCTGTGTGTGTTTGCGGTGAGCTGAAACAATAGCATCAAGATTACAACATACACCTTACTCGCATCGCTGTTGCTCTTGTTTTTACGTTTTTTTTTTTTTTAGTTTATTTATATTTTTTGTATTTTATCTATTTTAGGGCAAATGGGATCTTTCTTTTGACGAATCGACTACCTCTTATAGAAGTCGGCTTCATGGACTAGGATGGGTAAGCGTGAATATCACCAACTTTTATAATTGCATCTCAGGAAGGTGTCGCAAATCTTGTTACTTGCATGTTTGCTGGGGCCAATGGCCAATCTTAATCTTGGGTGTCCATTCTTACATAGGTGGACATTATCTATCGCCGGGGATAACAGTCACGGGGTAAATCTACCTCCGAGGTAGTTTACCTCCCGGGGTAGCTACCCCACAACTCCGGGGAAAACGGAAAAGGGGAAAAGTTCGGCGATATTAGTCAAGAGGTAAGTTGAGGGTTAGCTACCTCGGAGGTAGTTAACCCTCAACTTACCTCTCAACTTACCCCTCAACTGATTCGGAGATATCAGTTAGGAGGTAAGCCAAGGGGTAGCGAATGTCAAGCCGTGATTGGTTATACATCTGACGGTGACGTGTTTCCATACACTTTTGTATAAAGCATGGCTCTGATTGGTCAACAGGGATAAAGGAGAAACACCTGAGCAAGAAATGGATTTAACCAGCTGAGCATCTGTCAAAATAAACGGTTCATCAGAATGCTCCCACTGTACCAAAGAAGCAAGGAAAAACCACACAACCACCGACAAAACGACCTTCCTTAAATTGATGAAAACCTATGAGCTCATAATTGAAAGCAAAACATTTTTTATTTGGTTGCCCTTTCGGTAGAAAAAATTAAAAAGGCTTTCAAAATAAAGACTTTCAAAACAAAATCATAAACCATGAACACTAAGGCAATTCCAGGATTGCAGTATATGGGCCGGTCATCAATATTTATTTTTACAGACCTATTTCCTTAGACCGCTTTTCGTAGGGGACGGAAAAACAGTGCCTGCCATTATTTACATCTTCTATTATTGAACATTTTACTCTTTGGCCTTTTTTAGCGCTATTTGCCCTTTTTTTTAGAGCTATAATTTGTTGTTTTTTACTGCCATTAGCCCTTTTTAGTGCTACTTGCCTTTTTCCCGATGGTGATTCCCTCGACCAACTCCCCTCCCTCTTTTTTTTTTTTTTTTGAACGCCGTTGTGGTCATAATTCAGACTGCACTGAAAAGGAGTTAAACGTTTTTCCTGACAGCAATATTGATGTAAATAAACATCGAATGCTTAGAGCTATTGGAGGTGTGTGAACAGACGCATACGTAGGCGAACCTCTCGTTTGAGATATCTTTTGTCAAACTGCTTTTCTGTCAGCAATAAACACGACCAACCTTTTCGGACCCAAAATGTCTGATCCAGAAAGGTGGTACCTATCATTGCCTTTGTTTTTTTGTACAAAACAAGACACAAGTTCCTGTTTCTTTTTTTTTTTATTGACCACCCTGTGTTAACCAAACACGCAATTTCTCGCTTATATTTTACTAACCCGTCCTCCCCCAATGAAAAAAGACGACAGATAGGTGGGTAACAGAAATTATGCAGAAATAGGGAGCTAGATTGGAGAGCATTCTTATGGCATGCATAGATACGTAGTTAAACGACTACTTCAGTGTACTACTTCATCGTTTTTGTACTTATCCTGCAGGATGGCCTCGTACCTTAACCTTAGCTAACTCACCGTTAATTACATTTTCTCATTGTTTACAGCATAGTTTTGTAGTATTAGAAAACGAAAACGAACTCGGTTGATGCTTAAGGTAAGGTTTAACTGATCCGAAGTCAAATCATCAAAGGAACACAAATAAAAATTCCTGTAAGGCTTCAGATATCGCAGCGTTGCTGTGCTGTTTAGTCAACGCAAACCTTATTGCTGTATTGAAATGTTTTTACCGTTTTTACTTTTGCACACGATAGGTCAGCTAATGATTGGTGCATTCTAGTTGGCTAAACAAAATCGCCGGAAAATGTTTAAAATTAATTGTCTTAGTGCGCTTAGCACAACTGTACAGGTAATTCAGGTTACGTGCGAGCCATTGAAAACCTGAAAATAGCCTGGAACGAAATAATGAAATTACAATCTGGAAAATTAGTGCTTGCAAATCTTGAAAAATGATATATGTATCATCAGTAGGGTGATTAACGTAAACGACGTGACTGAAGAACACTGAAAAAATTTGACCAAAAAAGCAGCCGAATGTGCAGCCATACATTATTCTTTGTTCGTTTTGGCATTAAAAGTTTTGAAATTTGGGCTCTGGCTTTAATTATATTTACATGTATGATGGTTGGATACAGCAGTAAGGTTTCACGTGGACTAAACAATACGGCAACACTGGAGTATCTGAACCCTTACATAAAAGTTTATTTGTGTTCCTTGGCTGTTTTGACTTCGGGTCAGTCAAACCTTACCTTAAGCGTCAAACGAGTTCGTTTTTGCTTTCTAATTCGTGCTACTTTGGCGTACCATGCAGTTTATATTATCTTGTTTTAATGTTTTGTATCGCTAACAATTACGGTTTGCGCGAGCCAATACGGAAACACGTTCTTTAATCTTCATTCTATGTGTTGCTGCTGGCGTTTGCTCCTAACCCCTGAACCACTTGACCAATTAAAAAAGGACTCATGGAAAGGGCACATTTACAGAGCAATACCAGCAAAATGAGCTAAGAACCAGTTTTATAGGACAAATAGTTTCATCTGTACAGAATCTAGTAGAAACATGTCGTGCCAAGAACAAGAAGCCAAAAATAAAAATTACGATCCTAACTTAAGTCCAAATCTCCGATGTGACAAATAATAAAGTTCGGACACATGTTCACCAAGTCCAACAAGTGTCGCGCCAAGTTAGGCAACAATCATTACAACAAACATCACATCAGTTCAATTGTCGAGGTTGTAAACCATTGTAGCGCGGCGCATTAGCGTCAGTGTCTTATATCTTGAAGCATAGTTGGGCACATTTCAGGTATTGGGGAAAAATAATAATGCGGTTTAAAAGCTTATATTGTGTTGAAATCGAGAGCAATGACCCACCTGACAAAAATTAACTCGTTTAGGAATGCCAGCTAAGCTGCTTTCAATGCAAAATCTGACCCTCAATAACGTTGTAAATGTGTCAGTAGTTCCTGGTAGCTACTAGCTAGTCCGCTCATCCCCATGTTAATTTCCATAGGGTGATTATTCATCGATACCAAAATAACGGGAAGGCTTCCCGCTATGAAATTGGGCGAATGGGTGCAGTACAATACGAACTGCGTACCTTTAATGGTTTGGCGCTTCGGGGCGTAAAGGGAATGCCGTAGGAGGGCGAATAAGTACGAAAATATTGTTATAGCCATTGTTAGTATTGTCGGCATCGTCTCTCATTGGACGGCCAAAGTTCGAACAATGAGAACGTGGATACTGACGTACGTGCCTAGACACACACTAGTGCATCACGATAAATTTAAACAACGTTGCAAAGAAATTGTATTCGCGTCCAGTCACTTTATAGTACACATCTGCACGATAGTGGAATTGAGTCAATAAACAATTAAAAAAAAATGGAGTGATATCATATCAAAAACCAAAACTGGTAAAAGTGGCCGCCAAGTTCCGAATGGTTCGGCCCTTCAAAGGAGTAATATCAACACACCAAAACATTCGCCAACTTAATCGCACCGAATAATACTTTGGACGTTAAATGAAAACTGGAACATTGCTACCGAGAAAGTAGCAATGTTCTAGTTTCATTTAACCTTCGAATTAAGCGGTGCGATTAACTTGGCGAATGTTTTGGTGTGTTGATATCACTCCTTTGAAGGGCCGAACCATTCGGCTTGGTGGCCCCTTTTACCCGTTTTGGTTTCTGATATGATATACTAAATTTGAGTGGAAAATATTGAAGGACGGCTGAGAATTATTAAGCATCGAAATTTCGGCTTTAACATGGGAGGTTGAAGTCAAACCTCCTTTACTAATATTGCCAATGTTTTGTATGGTGAGCCAACGGAGGAATGATAGACAGCTATGCGAAGAGTTCTGATCTCTTGTTTACGTGGAATCACCACGGACGAAAGGCACCGCCTGCCTTCACTGTGCTGCAGTGCATTAGTGTCATGCGGTGTAGCTTTTTGACCCCTACCCGTCAAGTTACCCCACGGTCTTGCGCCGGGGATAACAGTCACGGGGCAAATCTACCTCCGAGGTAGTTTACCTCCCGGGGTAGCTACCCCACAACTCCGGGGAAAACTGAAAAGGGGAAAAGTTCGGTGATATTAGTCAAGAGGTAAGTTGAGGGTTAGCTACCTCGGAGGTAGTTAACCCTCAACTTACCTCCTAACTTACACCTCAACTGATTCGGAGATATCAGTTAGGAGGTAAGTCAAGGGGTAACGAATGTCAAGCCGTGATTGGTTATACATCTGACGTTGACGTGTTTCCATACACTTTTGTATAAAGCATGGCTCTGATTGGTCAACAGGGATAAAGAAGAAACGCTTGAGCAAGAAATGCATTTAACTAGCTGTCAAAATAAACGGTTCATCAGAATGCTCCCACAGTTAACTGTATCAAAGAAGCAAGGCAAAAACCACACAACCACCGACAAAACGACCATCCTTGAATTGATGAAAGCCTATGAGCTCATAATTGAAAGCAAAACCTTTTTTTAATTGGTTGCCCTTTCGGTAGAAAAAATTAAAAAGGCTTTCAAAATAAAGACTTTCAAACCAAAAGCAAAAACCATGAAAACTAAGGCAATTCCAGGATTACAGTATATGGACCGGTCATTAATAGTTATTTTTACAAACCTGTTTCTTTAGGCCGCTTTTTGTAGGGGTCGGAAAAATAGAGCCTGCCATTATTTACATCTTCTATTGAACATTTTACTCTTTGGGCTTTTTTAGTGCCATTTGCCCTTTTTTAGAGCTACTTGCCCTTTTTAGTACCATTTGCCCTTTTCGCTGCCATTAGCCATTTTTAGAGCTATTTGCCTTTTTTCCGATGGTGATCCCCCGATTCTCCCCCCCCCCCCTTCTTTTGAAAGCCCTTGTAGTCATAACTCAGACTGCACTGAAAAGGAGTTGAATGTTTCTTCCTGACAGCAATATTAAAATAAATAAACATCGAACTGCTCTGCTTAGCTATTGGAGGTGTGTGAACAAACTAAATAGGCGAACCTCTCATTTGAGATATCTTTTGTCAGCAATAAACACGACCAACCTTTTCGGACCCAAAATGTCTGATCCAGAAGTACCTATCAATGCCTTTGTTTTTTTTACAAAACAAGACACAAGTTCCTGTTTCGTTTTTTATTGACCACCATGTATTAACGAAACACGCAATTTCTCGCTTATATTTTACTATCCCGTCCTCCACCAATGAAAAAAGACGACAGATGGGTGGGTAACAGAATTTATGCAGAAACAGGGAGCTAGATTGGAGGGCATTCTTATGGAATGCGTTGATATGTAGTTAAACGACTACTTCAGTGTACTACTTCATCGTTTTTGTACTTATCCTGCAGGATAGCCTCGTACCTTAACCTTAGCTAACTGACCGTCAATTACATTTTCTCATTGTTTACAGCATAGTTTTGTAGTATTAGAAAACAAAACGAACTCGTTTGATGCTTAAGTAAGGTTTAACTGATCGAAGTCAAAAAATCAAAGGAACACAAATAAATATTCGTGTAAGGTTTCAGATACCGCAGCGTTGTTGTTCTGTTTAGTCCATGTGAAACCTTATTGCTGTATTCAAATGTTTTTACCATTTTTATTTTTGCACACGATAGATCAGCTAATGATTGGTGCATTCTACTTGGCTAAACAACATCGCTGCAAAATGTTTAAAATCAGTGTGCTTATGAGTACAACTGTACAGGTATTGAAAACCTAAAAATATCCTGGAACGTAATAATGAAATTACAATCTGGAAAATTAGTGCTTGCAAATCTTGAAAAATGATATATGTATCGTCAGTAGGGTGATTAACATAAACGACGTGACTGAAGAACACTGACAAAATTGGGCCAAGAAAGCAGTCGAATGTGCAAGCCTTACATTATTCTTTGTTCGTTTGGGCATTAAAAGTTTTGAAATTTGGGCTCTGGTTTTAATTATATTTACATGTATAATGGTTGGATACAGCTGTTGGGTTTCACGTGGACTAAACAATACAGCAACACTGCAGTATCTGAACCCTTACAGGAAAATTTGTGTTCCTTGGCTGGTTTGACTTCGGGTCAGTTAAACCTTACCTTAAGCATCAAACGAATTCGTTTTTGTTTTCTAATTCGTGCTACTTTAGCCTAGGCAGGTTAGATTAGCTTGTTTTAATGTGTTGTGTCTTTATCAATTACGGTTTGCACAAACCAGTATGGAGACGCACTCTTTAATCGTCATTCTACGTCTTGCGGCTGGTGTTTGCTGATTGGCATTGTGGCATAACAACAATATTTAAAACAATGTAAAGCAATCAGTCTGGTCTTTTGGAGCTCCCTGACACTTGAACCACATGACACATTTAAAAAGGACTCATGGAAAGGGCACATTTACAGAGCAATACCAGCAAAATGAGCTAAGAACCAGTTTTATAGGACAAATAGTTTCATCTGTACAGAATCTAGTAGAAACATGTCGTGCTAAGAACAAGAAGTCAAAAATAAAAATCACGATCCCAGCTTAAGTCCAAATCTCCGATGTGGCAAATTGGAATTAATAATGTTCGGACACATGTTCACCAAGTCCAACAAAGTTTATATACTAAATTTGAGTGGAAAATATTGAGAGAGAGCTGAGAATTATTAAGCATCAAAATTTCGGCTTTAACATGGGAGGTTGAGGTCAAACCTCCTTTACTAATATTACCAATGTTTTGTATGGTGAGCCAACGGAAGAATGATAAGCAGCTATGCGAAGAGTTATGATCTCTTGTTTATGTAGAATCACCACGGACGCAAGGCACCGCCTGCCGTCACTGTGCTGCAGTGCATTCGTGTCATGCGGAGTAGCTTTTCGTCCCCTACCTCTCAAGTTACCCCACGGCCTTGGTCGGGGTAAGTGCGGCTCATTTACCCCGGAGCTTAGAGGTAACTTTACACCCGTTCATCCTTCGAAATGGGCTACCTCGTAACTGTTATCACCAACTATTTACCTCTCGGGTTAGTTACCTCCGAGGTAATGTTTGCCCCGGAACTGAGGGGTAAATCGTCTTCCCTCCCAACTTACCTCCGAACTGATATCACCAGATTCATTTACCCCTCAACTTACCCTCAGAGGTAGGGCTTACCTCCTAACTGTTATCCCCGCCGTTGGTGAGGGGTAATTGTGGTTCATTTACCCCGGAGCTTGGAGGTAACTTTACACCCGTTCATCCTTCGAAATGGGCTACCTCTTAACTGTTATCACCAACTATTTACCTCCCGGGTTAGTTACCTCCGAGGTAAAGTTTGCCCCGGACCTGAGGGGTAAATCGTCTTCCCTCCCAACTTACCTCCGAACTGATATCACCAAATTCATTTACCCCTCAACTTACCCTCAGAGGTAGGGCTTACCTCTTAACTGTTATCCCCGGCGTAAGTCTTGTAATTTAGTTTCCGGTTCCGGCCTCTAGAACATTCTAGAACTTTCCATTACCCGTAATACCCTGGCTATTTCGTGGTTGTCAGGGGTAACAAAAACGTACTTAAGCAAGGGGGCCAGCATGGTAAAATCAGAAAGCCTTCGGGCCAGCCACCAGGCTGGTCCTCCCTCAACCCCTGCTAGGTCTTCTGGTTAGGGGTACTTCTGGCTTATTAGGCCTCTAGTAGGCCCAATTGTGGTTAGGCTCCCCCCCCCCAACCTAACAAGCCTTTTTATTAACCCTAATTTAAACCCCAAGTTCCCCAACCCTTTTCCCACTTTTGGTTTTCAGTCTAATTTTTGGTTAGCTCTCCCACAGTTGGCTATTTTTCGTCAGAAGGATTTACACTATCCGGATATCTTACATCTAGCACAGAGAAAAAAAACCAACAGAAAACGGTTAAATCAACTTGCCTGAATCAACGGTTAAATCACACGACTATATAAAAATGCTTGCGTAACTTAACGACATGTACATGTGTTAAAATGTTATCGGGACTACATGTTAAAAAAAAAAACCAGTAGAATGTAGCCTACCATTTAACCATAAATTAAATTCGCCCACCAGTGAACTAAGGGAACAGCTAAAGATAAAAATTACCCGCAATTTTTTAGGAAAAAATGCACGTCTCATTATAAGCAGGAAGTGGAACTTAGATCTTATGTTGGAACTCTACTGCACTAAACCAATATGCCAAATCGTCACTCTCAAGAACAAATGTTAACTTTACGTGCGAGTAAAGTCAGTACGCAACAAACTGACGCCAGGGGTTTCCTGAACACATAAGGTTTTTTTTTTCATGATCGCTTGTCGGCCGTAGCTGTTCACAATATGCTGTGTTGTGTTTGTTAACTCATTACTGATTATTTACAGCTAATTTTAATTCTTCAACCTTTTTGTAACCTAGTGATTTGTCAAGGGTTAGAGCTGAAATTTAGGCACACCCTGTCGTCATTTTGCTGTGCTGCCGTTAATCCACGCAGCAAGTTAGCAGCGATCATAACAGTGTCGACTGAGCGTATATAATGGTGTAATGCATTGTGAGGACATTCCAAAGGTCAGGGTTGTAGGACACATGATGACAATTATTTCTCCATTACGGCAACTAACTTTAACGCCGGTTCAGGTTGGTTTGGTCCCGCCGATTTACCCCGGGGTAATTTGGTTCCCCAACGACTACTTCCTTATACAATTTTGTCCCGGGAAAATAATAATAAAATTAATTTGTGCATTTAGAACTGCAATTACGTACAAGGTTGGCGACTTACACCACAAACAAGACCTAATATTGTGAACAAAGTTTTATTTATTATTAAGTTTTTGCATAGTCATATCGTCAGTGGATTTATTTTGCTATTCATCCATTACCATCATTCAGTGATATGGCTGGCACGCCGTTTGACATTTTTTTAAATCGATAAAAACCTGTACAAAATTGCATATGATTAGAGGGGAAACTTATAAAAGCGTCACTGGAATAGTTTAAAAAGTGGTCCCTCTTCCGTTAATGTCAGAAGTGTCTGGTCAGGCTTACAGATTTGGGGGGATTTAGGCTTTATGGTCAGTAAACAGCTATAGGTCAGGATCATCAACTTTATTGACTGTGCAGTGGCCCAGGTTGCCACTATGCCACACATTACAGAGATGTTACACCAACCTCAAATCTAATCTCATCATATATCTGTATTTCCTGCAACAATTAAAAATCCCGGACAGGAGGACATGTTCACTCCCCCAATTGGCCAACAAAGTTCTGTGGGAGATGGAAACGGCGACGAACACCACCAGAAACAGACTGTAAGTGGACTGTGATAGACTGTAAGTGGACGGCGATACATTCAAAAGAGCTATCCCCCTTCGAAAGGAAGCAATAATTAAGGTTGATGTGGCCAATACGTTAATGGGCCAACATCACCCATTATTGGTGACTGCGATGACATGCCGGACATCCATGCTTGAGACAGTGCCTTTAATAGCCCGCAACTTATTGTTATCGTGTTTGTCCCACAACCCTTGTCAAGCAGCATGCGACCTCAGATGTAGAGTTGGAAAGGAGTCCGAGGGAACAAGACTGAGATCTCTTTCGAGAGCACCAGAAATAGCTCGCATAAGCGTGCTTCCGTGCCGTGCAATCTTCCTCGAGTATGCCAGAAAAGGGTATAGGCTTCCGTCTCCTCGATAGCCAGTTTTTTGTGATCTCTTGGACTGTCAAATTCGACGAACGGATTAACGGAGTTTAATTGTTATGCTCGTTCCCACCTCATGTTTCTACGTTGCCAACTGTAATCAATACTGATGTCCTCCAGTACTTACCGACTAGGCCCCGACTAAGCTTTCAGAATTCCACCAGAGGTTGAAGATGTGCCACCACTACCGCCACTGAATTTACCCATTTATAGTCTACATGGAAGGTGCGGGCCACCGCCAGGCACGATGAAAGCAGTCGTGACAGAGGATAGGGCACGTGAATGAGTTCAATATTCGCTTATTCACCCTAGCATCCAAGATTTAGTCTGTGACCATGACTCTGATGAAAGTAATGACCGAATTGTATTGATTCACCATTCAACTATTGATTCCTCGAAGTGTACGTCATGGCGAGCAGCTATGGACACCGAACTGGACTCTATGTATCTACGGCAAATATGGACTCTTGTGCCCCATCCACCTGGTGCACGAATTATAAAGTCAAGATGAGTGAAATATCTCGTCGCAGGTCTTCAGGCCGAAAATTGATTACTAAACTACCTATTCACCTGCCTGTCATCTATCCACCTCATTCTCGCTTTGTCCACTAAACTACATCATCACCTATTCTACCTCGTAACAGTCACAGCATACCTTTTTGAGAAAGTGTCTCGTTTGGTGCACCTAGCTCGCACCGGGATATGTCCAGGTAGGTCATAAAGGACGAGAACTTACGTGCCTCCACGATAAGTTAATGTATGGATTGAGCAAACTCCGAGAGAAGTTGGTACGAGTGTGCCAGTGAAATCTTTCAGTGGCTCGGACTGATAAAGTCACAATATGACCCGTATGTATTTCTTCAGTGCTCTGGTGAATCTGAACTCTTTTTGTGTCTACTTCTCGATGACTAATTAAATAGTGTTAAAACCCATACATGAAAAGGTGAAAAATACATAGCACACGCAGTTGGTACCAGTCACCGTGTGTAATACTCAGTACATTCAAACTATATTATAGCAAGTTGGTTTTCAGCAATGTAATGCAATCAAAACAGTTTTACAACCGTGAAAATTTCAGAAAATTGTCCGGATTCTAACCATGTGAACAAAACGTCTCACTCAGAAATATTAGGTCCCATAATGTGTTTAGTAATACAGTCCCAACCAGACATCATCTTCAATGTTGTTCAACTAGCTATAAAATCAGGTGACCCTCGATTATCACATTTTAACGCTTTGAAAACGTATTTGAAGATTTCTCAAAGGTTCACAAATTATACACTGACTTATCATTCTGAAATTACTGGGGTACTACAAGCCTAGTGTGAAGCCTCTTGGGGTCCTGCTGCCAGAAACAAAGGAGTCACAGGGTGCTTGATTTGTTTTGGAACGCTTTCAATCACCTGTTGCAGCAGAACTCAATCTTTAGTTCACACTCCAGCTGTGAAGCTGAAATAAATGCTACTTCAGTGTAGTGAAAAAAAACAATATGTTTGCGTGGATTAATTTCGGAGTTCAGCCCTTTCAACCTGGCAAAATCCAATTTCTGTTTTCACAGAATCTCGATCTTCCATCGATCATATTACATGTGGAAGCACGCAGAGCCGACATTATTTACGTAGAAATAATTTCATTTAGGATGAAGTTACATCAGCTGGTAGACTTTCTTAAATCTCATGAGCTTTTCGTCAGACCTAATTCGGATTTCTGGGTTGGTAGGTCTCAACATTTTAACTGATGCACTGTCTTGATGATTTGACATTGTCGTCAGAATCCGGCTTTCCTACTGATGTTATCCTAATGGACTAAGCATAAGCTTTTGACTCTGTCTCACACATTCAACTTCGTGATAAACTTGCATGTTATGGAATCGGGGGAAATGTTATGGACTAGATTTCTGATTTTTTGTTAGACAGATCCCAGTGTGTTATAATAAATTCTTCTCTATCTAAAGTAAAGCCGGTAACTAGTGGCGTCCCTCAGGGATCAATCATTGGACCCCTGTTGTTTTTGCTAGACCTATATGACCTTGCAATTAACGATCAAAATGCGGACTCTCGCCTTTTGTGGCAAAAACTGCATTCATTTTTTTAACGAAGGGGGTCCTCCACTGGGCTTTCATCTTGTGTAGCAAAAAATTGCATTTTTTAAATGAAGTGGGCGATCTCCACGGGCTCTCGTCTTGCTTGTAAAAACTGCATTTTTTTTCTTTGATGTAGAGGTGGGGGGGGGGGGGGGGGGGCGCAGCCTCCACTGGGCTCTTGCATTGTGCGGCAAAACTGCATTAAGTTTTTTAATGAAGGTGGCCCCCGCAGGGCTCTCGCCTTGTGTGGTAAAATTGTTTTTTTTTCAATGGAGGGGGGAGGGGGGAGCGGCCTCCATTGGACTTCCTCCTCCGGTCCCCTATTTTGAAGTTACGCCTCTGCCACCTTTCATATTATACTAAGCATGTCTATTTTTGGCTATTATAAAGCTTGCAAGACCACTTTAAAACCGACGGTCAACAACCAATTGAACAAATGAGCGCTCGAGTAAATTAAAGGTGCTTAACTTAAGTACGATTTCCGGTTTCAACGGTAGCTTTTATCAATAGATGTATATAACCTTTTCCCTGCCCAGAATTGTGAGCTGAACGTTATTGCTTCACATTATGCTTTTCATTTTTTGACGGTTAAGGAGTTACAGCCAAAAAATAGTTGTTTGTGGTGTAAATCGCCCCCTCGCCCCTCATGGGTGATTTGAGCTTGCTATCATAACTATCTTTTTCCCTGTTACCCTTCATGTGCACCCATAAATTTCATGCTTTTCACAGAAAGTGAACAATGCAACACTCTAGCCACTCTATTAAAATAGAAGAAATTGTCCTTATGCAATGTTTATACTATTGAATTGTTAAATGGGGCTTAGTTTACTCTCTATTTATAACGTAAAAACATAAAATAAACTCCTTCTAGAGTCGTGAGCAAGTGGTACCCCTTTTGAAGGGGTTTGTATAAACCGAACAGTGTTTGTACAAAGTATGATGCTACTGTCGACTGTGTATCGATTTCATGAAAAATTGGCCCTAAGAAACTAGACTATGATAATACCATCATGCAGAAATTTTTACGGCAAAAGAAATATATAGAAATCATTACTCCTATTTTTAATCCAATTATTTTTAATGATTAATGGAACATGCACATGTAAGGACTAAAAGTGCCCTTCACACAATTACATCGTATATTTAAACGAATTTATATGTATATTTATATATGTAAACATATGTATTAGAGAATATTATTAGAAACAAGTTTTAGCTTTAATATGATTATTATTATTAACAATAGTTGGCTCGACTCAAAACAAGAGGATGGATGTGACATTTATGCCATAGCTACTGATGGTTATTTAAACCGACTGAAAAAAAGTGCACAACAAAACAACTAAAATACTTTTTGGTAAATAATAACACTTTCTCGAATGAATTATATAAGCAAACCATATTCTTACAATTAAGAAGTTGTTTGAATACCAAATTATTACTAATTATATCAACCCTGCATTTAAAATTACAAAAAACAACCAGAACAAGTCCTTTTGAATGGATGATAGTATTATCATGCAGAAATTTGTATTTGGCAAAAGAAATATAGAATACGCTATACCTATTTTTAATTGAATACCTGCTACACTAAGAAAGTTTAGCAGTTCCTCAATTATTATGCGAACAGAAAATTGGGTACTTGCACTAAATTTTTAGGTAAACTTGTGTATTGAACTTTGATTGCATAACTTAAAATGCAATAATTAAACATAGTGTGAATTTTGAATGTCTTTTGGTTGTTTTAGAATTGCCATTGCTATGATGATAGTTACTAATATTATTATTGGTCCTCCTTGGTGATATATATATTACGCATTTGACTTTTTAGGATCAGTTGAAACACTGACTCTTTTAGAGAAATAAGACCTTGTACCTCTTGTGCATTGTAAATTGAATTTTAATGTATCTGAATTATTGGTGAATTTGCCACCATTTTACTTTTAGTTATGATGCTCTGATTATTTATATTCTTGTAGTCCACCACAGAACACATACAAATGTCTGGTTTCGCGATATGTATTATTAAATATTTTTATTTTATTTTTATAAATAATAATAGCTTTAATCAAGTACAGGTACATAAGTACATACGAGTACAGGCACGAAGCCGTATCAGACTAGTGTGTGCAAGCAGTTTACAAGATATACATTTTATTTACATAAAACTTTCCACATTTCATAACTTATTTACAAAAAACACATTTCACATACACTATTTTAACAATTTAAAATTTTCATTTAGAGTTTATTTAAGTTAATTTAATCCATTTAATATCTTATATGTGTTCTATTCATGTATCATTTGCTAACTAAAGGCTGCTTATTGTGACTGTATTAACCACTTTTTGATTTTACGCTGCATTTCACTGTTGTTTAGTATTTGTCGCAGTTCTTGTGGAATCAAATTGAAGTATAACGGTACCAGATATTTCATAGTCTTTTTTCCATATGAATTTCTCCATGTTGGTTTTTGTAGCCAGGTATTATTATTTCTCATATTTCTGTTTACCATAATTTTATGTTCACCCTTGTAATAGTTATTTTTTATAATAATTTTTTTATTATTATTATGGCTAAGGAAAATACCACGTGAAGCACAAAAAGCACTTGTGTACAAAACAAAGTGAAAAATAATTACAGTTACGAGTAAAGCATACTGTGAATATCAGTACAAAATAAATTAATATGTAATTACAAAAATAGCAATAGTGTGGACAAAGTGCTTGAGAACTAGTAATTTGAGAAACACTACTGAAGTTCTGAACTAATAATAATAATAATAATAATAATAATAATAATAATAATAATATTAATAATACTTTATTAAACATAAAGCACGAGACTCAATGAGTCTGTATGTGCAGATACAACCAAAATAGCAAATGATTTAGTAGCATTAAAACATGACAATACAATACACTGCATAATGCAGTTCATTTTATATATTAATACATTATGTACAAGTTATAAATATTATATACAATGGAAAAAAAAAAAATAAAATAAAAAAATAATAAAAAATAAAAAAAAAGTAACATAAATTCATCATTGTTCAATAAGCAATGTTTTTATTTTTCGTTTCATAGTGAAAGTTGTGGGTAAATGCCTTAGGTTTTCTGGTATTTTGTTAAAGATTGTTGGTACCAGATAATTATAATTTCTTTTGCCATACGAGTTCCTCCATAATGGTACTTTTAGCCGGTTATTGTTATTCCTTATGTTGCGTGTCACTGGTTCCTTATATTCACTCGATAAATAATTTTGAACAATAATACCATATTCAAAGATTTGTTTAAAGTTTAGAATGTTATTTTCCTTTTCGAGTTCACAAGTTTTCTTATTATCGTTAGTATTAAACAGGACTTTTAGTGCTTTATTCAGAATTCTTTGTAATCGTACAGTTAAGCTAAATGATGTTTACCCATAGATAACGCTTGCGTATCTCACTTGACTTAAAATCCACGCTTCATATAACGTTTGTTTTGTTTTTCGATTTATCAAAAATCTTACTTTATACAACATTGGAATTGATTGCCTTATTTTGGTTATAATATTGTCTACATGTGTATAGAATTTCCAGTTTTTATCGATGTTCAACCCTAGGTACTTAGTATTGTTTACTTTCTGAAGTGTTTTACACCTACAGTTACTGTGGGTGTGGCAATTCGTTTCGTGCAAAATAATATTGTTGTTACCTATGGTCATATGAGAAGATCTGATTTGTAAGAAGCTAGTTTTATTTTCACTTATGTATAATTCATTTTCATCAAGATAGTGAATTATTTTATTAAAATCACTCTGAAGATTTTTTATCATGGTTGTTTCACAGTTGTTGATTGATAAAATGAAAATATCATCTGTGTATAATATTCTATATGTATTCCAGTCAGTGTATTCATCCAAGTCATTTATAAACAAAATAAATAGTAAAGGTCCTAATATAGAGCCCTGTGGTACGCCATATTGTATCTGACACCATTCACTTAGAGATTGTTCAATTCGAACACTACACTAATAATAATAATAATAATAATAATAATAATAATTTATTCAGTATAAATATACACACATTTCATGTGCATGCACGAAGCTCAAAGAGCTTGTATGTGCACTGAACATATCCAAAACCTAATGTCATAACAATTTCATAACATGTTTATTTTTTACATCATATTTTTCAGATTTTAACACACACACACACACACACACACACACACACAAATAAACAAATGCTAAGTCAATAAGCTAACGAAGATGCAATTTAAGTTTGATCAATTAGACCTAATAATAGTTCAGCATAAGCCAATTCTTAATTTTTTTTTTGATATTAGATCTGGTTAGGGTCTGTCTGATATCCAATGGTATTTCATTTAAAATAGTTGGAATATTATATTCCAGTCTTCTTTTGCCATAGGAGTTTCTCCAAGATGGTATTTTGAGCCATGCTGCATGATTTCGTACATGTCTTAAAATTTTAGTCTGATATGTTAAATCAAAAAAATTATTCGTTATTACTGTCAATTTAAAAAGTAGTGAGAAGTTCATTAGGCTGTATTTCTTCAGAATATCAGTAGTTGACATTTTTTGCGTAGATCTAAATAATGCTTTCGTTGCTATATTTAATACTTTTTGTAGATTTTCGATGTAGTTATCCGTAGTTGATCCAAAAATTGTACATGCATATCTGACATATGACAGAATCCAAGATTCATAAAGTATTTTTTTTTTACTTCGATCCCAAAACAATTGTTAACCTTATATAGTAGTGGTATCATTTTCCTAATTTTTTTTTAATATTTTCAATATGTGTATAAAATTTCCAACTTTCATCAATTTGAAGTCCCAAGTATCGAAGGGAGGATACCTGTTTAATCCTAGGGCAACTGTTACACTTAAAAATTTCAAGGCAATCCTCTTTATGCGAAAAAATACCACACTTTAATTTTTCAGTGTGAGATGTAGATACATGCAAAAAGTTGGTTTTCTCATTGTTGATGTAAAGTTCGTTATCATAAAGATATTGATTAATATTGTTAAATTCGCTTTGTAAGTTTTGTTTTTTATGGATAGAAACAATGAGAATATCATCAGCATATAGGGTGATATGACATTTATGGATTCTTTCAGTAATATCATTTATGTAAATTAAAAATAACATAGGACCAAGAATTGAGCCCTGTGGTACCCCATATTGAACCTTAGCCCTTTCACTTTGTGAATTCGCAACTTTTACACAACTTTGTCTGTTGTTCAGATAACTTGCTAGAATATTTAATATTTTTCCACGAATACCAATATTGTAAAGTTTATTATGCAGTATTTTATTGTCAATTGTATCAAAGGCCTTTTTCAGATCAACATAATTACTATTATCTAAAGCATTAAGTATTTTATTATTAATGACATTTAGTCCATTTATAGTCCCAAGTCCCTGTCTGAATCCATATTGAGCTTTATTCAGAAGTTTAAATTTATTTAAGAAATTAGAAATGCAATTAGCAAAATATTTTTCAATGATTTTATTAAGAACTGGGAGTAAAGCAACAGGCCTGTAATTACTGTAAAAATTTTTTTCACTTTTTTTATATATAGGTCTTATAACTTGCTTTTTTAGGCTATCAGGCCAAATTTCAGAATCAATAATTGCATCAATAGGTATCTTCAAGAATTCTGCTGAATTTTCCTTATTATTGACAAAATGTTCCAATAAAAAACCATCATATCCACAAGATTTTTTTAAGTTTAAATTTAACATAATTGTGATAATATTTTGTGTGGTTGGTTTTACAACTTGAAAAGAATTAATACATGTGCTTGTATTTCTTGTGTTTGAAGTTTTATTTTTTGTTTTAGAAGCGTTATCTTTGTTTTTTTGTAGTTTCAATAGTGGTACTTCTTGGTCAAAGTATTTGGCAAAATTGTTACAAAGCATTTGTGTATTATTTTCTTTGAAATTGTTTTTTATTTGTTCATCTAAGTTACCATTTTTTTTCTTACTGAGTCCACTTATTGTATTTATTTTATCCCAAATTTTTTTACCATCATGTTTATTTGTTTCAAAGAATATTTTGTAGTATTCTGCTTTGGCAACCAGAATTTGTTTTGTAATATTTTTCTTAAGTGCTTTGTATTTTTCTAAGTCCTTTACATTAGGAATTTTTGTTTTAGCAATTGTATTCCAAAGTTTATTTTTTTCGTTAATTATTTTCAATAGATCAGAGTTCATCCATTCCTGTCTTTGTTCATTTTTATTTTTATTTATTTTTAAATTTCTATGAGACTTTGTGATAGTATTACTATTGTAAATATTTTTAACCACAGTTTCAATTTCATTGTAAATATCATTAGGTCTACTAAGTTTGTGCAAATAATTCCAGTTATAATTTTTAATCTGTAAATTAACACCTTTGTGATTGAGTTGCTGATAATATGTACTTTTCTGTACCTGTTCATTAGGCGAGTATTCTTCACACCAAATTTGAATTGCCGTGAAGTAATGATCCGCAATTTTTATTTTTATTACAAAGGAGTTATATAAAAAATGTTGAAGTTTGCTGTAAATTAGGTCGATACATGATGTTGTAATTCTGTTTTCTCTAAAATCAACTCTGGTGGGGGAATTTATATGTGTAGTAAGGCCTAAAGCTGCCATTGTATTTTCAAATCTTTCAATGTCATATTTTTCATTTGGATCTTGATGGCCTTCTAAAATGTTAAAGTTAAAATCTCCTAATAAAAGTATATTGTTATTTATATCAATATTTTAAACATATTCTTTAATCTTCTTAATGAAATGTTGTCTACTTGCAGAGGGTTTTTTATAAACAGTTATAATTTCAAATGTTTTGTTGTTAAATTCCAATATACTAGACATAATTTCATTTTCATCAATTTTTACCTTTTTACACACAACATTTTTAACTGTATTTTCGTTGAAAAACAACAGTATTCCTCCACCTCTTTTTTTCTCCCTGCAGTTTGCAAATTGAACATAATTTTTAATTTGGTAAAGAGCACTTTCGTTTTCTGTAATGTTTACTTAAGTAAGGGCAATCACATCCCATTGAATATTAGCGGTATAGAATTCTGCCAACCAGGAATCCCAGTGTAGCCTACAGCTACGAATATTTGTATGAATGCACTTAATATTTTTAAAGGTGGAGCAACAAAAAAGAGCCTCTAAATCGTCGAAATTTTCGCAAATGTCATTGATGTAGTTGTCATCAGTATTATTTACGTTTCTGTTGAATTTTTATTATTTATTTCTTGTTGGGATGTCAGATTCGTCGTATCAGCTATTTTTTCTTCTGTTTCTTTTATATCTCTAACGATTGCTAAGAGATCTTCTTCTCCTCTGATTGTAGTAGATTTTCGGTCTTTTTCATCTTGTTTTACCTGTATCTTTCCGTCCTTGAACCATATAAACTTGTGGGTTGGAATAAGAGCTTGTTTTGTTTTCCATAATAGAGTTTTGTAAAATGGGGTCAAATGTTCATTAATAAAAATACGATCTGTATTCTTATTTCCAAACACATCATTGTTGTTCAGAAATTTCTTGTTTTTATTGTTCAGCCACATGTCCCTGTCA
>JAHWFP010139962.1:12339-28623 GCA_023313725.1 Lithobius niger | reverse complement strand
CCCCCCCCCCCCCCCGCGCGAGGGCCTGCATGTAGTACTGTGCCAGGGGCCCACTGTGGTCACGCCACTGGGAAAATACGTCGTCATTTTAGGTTATTTTTTGTGTCCATCCTTCTCCAGATCATTTCGCTTCGCTCGAGGAGGTTTTCGTGAATAAACTATGACGTCATGAACAAACATCATAAGCGTTTAAAAAAAACGTTAACCTTATTTTTGCAGGTTCTTTCGCGTATTTGAGGGTCATAATATCAAGTTACAGTGATGAAAATACGCCTATCCGACGCGCAATTTAATTATCTTTCCTTTGGTTCTACTCCCATGTTTGTAAGTGGTTTGGTTCCAGAGGAGTAGAGGTACAAACACACACGCATCCACGCACGCACATCATACGTCTTCAATGATGTAGATTTCTATATTTCCTATTTTTCTATCCATTGAAGTTGGCCGGTAGCCCTGGGTTAATCCAGAGCCACCTACAGGAAAGGCCGTATCATCTTCGCCTCACACAATGCTCCGCAAAACGGCGAATCAAATAACGACGGGGCAAGTTTGCCAAGTGGCGTCATCGGTTGGCAGAATATGGAACCCTTGTCGGTTAGTTTGAAATTTCGCCGCTTGGTGTAGAGATGGCAGCCCCTAGCAAACTTGCGCTTCCTTCTATGTCAATTGATTTTACTTGCATAATTTGTCTTCATCTGATCTGGCCTTTATTGTAGGAGGTTCTGGTTAATCTGAACTTATTGGATTATGGAAAAGACCCTAATGTTTCAAAACGATTCGATCTAATTCCAACGGTCACAATTCCTACAAGAGTAACCCGGAATTATGCAACAATTATTAACAATATTTTTTGAAATAATCTTAATGATTCTTAACTTTGCATCAATTATTTCTGAGCCGGTTTCGGATCGTCTAGCCACTAGCCATACCTCGTTATTCAGCCATAAAAGTAATTCTTTGTGTATTAGGAATACTGTAGCAGATACATTAATCCCACTTCTCTTAACAACTGTTGTCAAGCAATCAGTAGGCAAAAGTCGCTCGCTGGTTTGAAATGGTTTTTAACTCGAAGTGAACTAAATTTTAAAATTTTTTCCTAGTCAAGCATGACTAAAAATAAATCCCTCATCACCACTGGAATGCACGTGACCTCTACATCTGGCGCGTAGCTGTATAGCCACCTATTCACCATTTCGCTAACGTTGCCCATATTCGAAATACAGTATCCGCTTTCCAGATTCTCCGTCATCCAAAGGGCTGATGTGGGTCACTTGGTCTCGTTTCAGTTTGAAAATCGTGGCACTGCTGCGAATAATAATAATAATAAGCTTTAACTGATCCAGTTGAGGTTACAAAAAAAAGTGAATATATAAAAGGCGACATGCGGCCAGCATATTTACAGAGTGTCGTAGTAATATCTTGAACACCATCCCAGATACCTTTTTAAGATAGCCCTGGAGAACAGACCCAAATCCACAGTCCAAAGTAACAGAAAAGCGCTTGTGAATGCAGCCTACTGAACCAGCCGTAGATGACAAAAGGGCAATCACTAAAGGAATGTTGCTAGCCCAAATGCAGCGATACCAGTTAATGAATCGTCTACCTAACATAACCTCAAAGGGACAAACCCCAGCAGCAATACAGCTTGCATGACTCAAGGAAAATCTTGGCATCCCTAGAAACTTCTTAACATAGTTATGATAGAAGGTTCGAAGAGTGTCAAGAGCCTTCTTGGTATGCGGATTGCGGAACCCAAAGTGCATCACCACAAAACACACAGCATGATGTAAACAACTTTGCGAAAACATGGACATCGACATGCTTGAACGTGTGGTATAAACAATTAAAACATTTTTAAAAAGTATGCTGGCAGTGCTCAATATCAGCGTCATCATTAAGAGATTCAGTAATAATGTGACCTGAACACTTAAAAGAAAACACTTTGACAAGACTATCTCCACACATAAAAACAGGGGCAACAACATCTCTAGAAGTGCAGCCACAAGAGAAAGGCATTTCTTAATAATAAATAAATAAAAATAAATAAAGTCAATTTACCCTGCAAGTACGCAGGGATGGAATCGGAAGGGGAGCGAGCCACTAACACCGATCCAGGATGTAGGTTAAGAAGAACGAGAAAATCAGACGGACCGCTTAAGAAAAGAGGATTTTTCGTGGATAGTCTACAACGAAACAAGGCCAAAGAGGGAGCATTGACGGTATCAAAACCCAGGGCATTCCAAATGTGAGCCACCCTCAAAGAAAAGAAATTCTTTCTACAATCTAGGCGAGCGGAGAGAATTGAAAGTTTCCAGCTATGTCCCCTAGTACGGGCAATGGTCGGGGCCAAATCGAAAAAAGGTAAAATGACGTCAAGTTGCTGGTGGAGTATCTGATAAGTCAAGATAAGGTCGAATCTCATTCTTCGAAATTCGAATAATTCAAGTCCAAGAACATGGTAACGTTTGTCACGGAGGCCTGGGAGCCTCTTAGTGAAGCGTCTCTGGACAGCCTCAATCGCGTCAGTATCACCAAGAAGGAAAGGCGACCAAACAGGAGTTGCATATTCCAGTATATGTCAGACAAAAACTTTAAATGCCCACACACGTGTCACGTTATTTCCAAATTTGAAGCGCCGTTCAACAACAGCCAAACGACAATATGCGGATTAACAGACCTGGTGACAATGGATGGTGAGTTTGAGATCACTAGTAAATGAAATCCCCAGGTCTTTCACAATATCATAAGAAGGAAGAATTTTATGATTAAGAGTGTAATGGTTCATTAAGTTTCGAGCACCAATGTGAAAAGAGTGACATTTATTTACAGACAGAGGAAGTTGCCAGCATTTGGACCAAAGGTTCACAGTGTTTATCTGGGACTCTAGATACGGAGACTCTCCAGACGAAAAGAGTTCAGCTCCGACCTTCAAGTCGTCAGCGAATTTATAACCAAAGGAGTTCGGGCAATCTAAGAACAGATCGTTAAGATATATTACAAACAGAAGGGGCCCAAGACAGACCCCTGGGGGACCCCACAGGGTACTGCACGTAATGAAGAGAACGTATATTTAATATTGTACAACATACTATTATTATTTGCCCATTTACTGCACAAGTCAAGCAGAGTTTGCAACCCCACTCTAGTAGGCGCAAACACAATTAGGTCATCTCCATATGCAATACAGTTGATATTAACACCACTAATCCAGCAGCCCGAAAAAGCTAAGCTGAGATCACATAAAAGATCATCAATAAATAAACCAAAAAGATAACAATCCACCTTGCTCACCCCTCTTGAGATAGGATGGCACGAGGCAGACACGCAGAAGCATCAGAAATCGAATTCACAGGCTTATAGTATAATTCGTCCAATTTAGAACGATGGGCATACGACTGACACCCAAACTGACATGTGCTAGGCCACTCCGTCAAGTCGGCCGAAACTTCTATAACTCTAGTGGCAAACTCAGCACGAAGAACAGGTGTAATCCGATTCCATACAATGTTGCACCCCTTAGGACCACAGGCTTGTGCACTGGGAGAAACAGGAGCAGAAGAGATCGTGAGCGCATACGTAGCACTACGTTGAAGGTGATCATAGCTAACCATGCTATAAAGAACATTCAAACTGCAAATAGAGTTATGGGCTTTGAGATTTATAGTGTTAATAGTATTATTCTATTTTTAATTTACCGCTATTTTCTTTATATTGCTCGAAGATCTACGGTGCTGCATTTAGGACTTCAAAATGTGAAAAGGCGCCTTTAAAGTTGCACTATCACCGATTGAAAGCAGGCAGAATCGGACAACATCTAGAGTAGTGCTATGTATTACTATCTAGCTCTTGCTTGTACCAAGCGAAGGAATGCATAACGGCATTTATTTTAACGAAACAAACAAGCTACGACCTCCTTAATTCATATCTATTCATCTTCTTGAAACGGAGCTTTTAATTCTGGCTATTTATAGGCAGCCTAAAACTAATAAATCCAAATTTATTAGTGAACTCAAAAGTATCTTAAGGGCATCGGAAATAATTTTGATAATGTTGTAGTTATGGGTGATATCATGGTGATATTAATATTGATATACTAAAAAATAGTAAAAAACAAGACAAAAGCTGTAGAGAAAAATATGAAAACCTGATTGCATCTATGGGATTGGATATGAAAATTAATTCTCCTACCAGGGTAGAAATTGTAAGTGGCGTCCTGCAAGAATCTTGTATTGACCATTGCTGTGCAAGAACTGAAGGGCCATCAAATGGTTACACTTGGATGAAAAAAATCTCTGACCATTACTTTACATTGATAAATATAAAAATAGTAAGTATTAGCAGGAGCCAATAAAACGAAAACAACATGTATCATGAATGAAACTCAAGTTATTAAACATATGAATAAGATTGACTGGAGATACTTGGATGAAATTACGGATATAAATGAAGCTTACAATTCCGTCAACGACAAACTTAAAAAAATTTATGAGGTAAACAGATTTAAAGATGATACACAAAAAACAAACGTAAGTAAAGCTGGAAATAACAAAAATAATGGACCTAAGCCCTGGATATCTGAGAATCTAATAAAAAAAATTGATGACAAAAATACGTTATGGAAAAATGTTCTTAAGAATAAAAATGAAGAGACAGTTGATATGTACGGGAAAGCTAAAAATGAAGTAAGTAAGCTTATACGACTTGCTAAACAGAATTACTACCAACATATTTTCAGTAAATTAGGCAATGATTCGAGGAAAATTTGGAACAAGGTAAACGATTAGACAGGTCGCACCAAAAATTTAAACATTGACGAACACCTAAAGAAAACTTTCCCGCATGCAAACTTTAAAAAACTTGCAAATAACTTTAATTTGAATTTTGCGGAACAAGTTCCCAAACTGAAAAAAAGATATGCTAATAGATATGCTTTACTAAAACAAAATACTACACGACCAATTTTTGGTAAATATGGTAGGCGTAGGCATTCTGCCACAGAAAGTAAAAATTCGATGAGTATTTTGTATGCTTCTATTGATGAGATATCTGTAATTGTAAAGAACATGAAAACAACAAATGCAACGGGTATTGACGGTTTTGTTTTAAGCCATTTTCAAAAAACTAACTTTAATTCTTCTATTTTAATCTCTACACTGATCAGTAAAATCATTGATAGCGAATGCTGGTCTGAAGGTTTGAAAAAACAAGTTCTTAGACCGGTTTACAAAAAAGGACAAAAAAATGACTTAAATAACTACAGACCCATTTCGCTTTGACCAGTAATTAATAAAATAATTGAAAAGTTTTTTGCTAATAAAATCACAGAGTTTCTTGATAAAAATAAGCTTATAACGAAGCAACAATTTGATTTTAGAAAGAATTTAGGGACCAGTGATGCTTTAAAGGAAATTAATGACATGATCACAAAAGCACTTAACAGTGGCAAGCATGTTAGTGCAATACTTATTGACTTACAAAAAGCCTTTGACACCATAAATCACGCAATTCTTTTTCGTAAATGTAAAGCTCTGGGTCTAAGAGGAAAAATCTTAAACATTATTAGAAATTACATGGAAAACAGAATCACTATAACAAAAATTAAAGATGAATTTAGCGATATGGCAAATGTAAATACTGGTGTTCCCCAAGGTTCTGTGCTTGGTCCACTGTTATTTTTAATATACATTAACGATATTGAAGACGCTTTAAATCACGGCTGTCTTTTTGTATGCTGATGACATCATTTTAATATCGATAAAGGAAAATATTGAGGAAATGCAGGCAAACCTCCAGGGGGATTTTGACAATATTAACGATTGGTTTGTCCTAAGGGGCCATTCAAAAACCACGTGGTCGTTTTTTAAACCTTTTTGAACCCCCCCCCCCCCCGTGTGGTCATCTGTGGCTCACAACCACGCAACCCGCAAAAAACCACGTGGCTCACAACCACACCCCCCCCCCCCCTCTATGTACTAAAAAAAAAAAAATTACACCTTAATATGTTTTCGACAAATGCGGTACAGTGTCATATAAAATTTGTGTGTTATTGTGCCATACCAAATTTGGTGAATTGGTACTCCACTTTTCGCTTTTAATAAACGCAGCTGTTTGATTCATCGTGTGAAATATTTTTTTGGCGATCTGCTATGGCTGCTAGAATAAATTTCATCAGAGATTTGTAACTTGAGGCAGAAAGTAGAAAATTGTAACCTAATACGTTCATTATTACGTAGGCCATCGCTGCATTGAATTGTCCCAGTGAAGCACTCTACATTTCAGCCGCACACTATTTAAATGAATTTAGAACGAGTGAGGGTGAAACGCAGTCTTACGTTGTTGAAGATTTCTACGACAAGCTGCGGTATCTTACACCACTATGCAGGAAATTCAGTTCGGTTGACTGGGGCTGAGACGTTAAGGTCGATATAGGAACAATGTTGTAAGGCTGAGTGAGATGCTATTCGTGAGACTCTCGTACGGTAAATCACCAATCCATTGGAGATAAAGGGCTTTTCCTTCAATGCAATAGCCACGCGGTTTACTTGGACTCCCCCCCTCCCCCATTGTGGTTACTTGTGGCCGAAAGCCGACCCCCCCCCCCCACTTCCCACCCCCTGTCCGACCACGTGGTTTTTGAATGGCCCCTAAATGAAGTGTTTATTAGCGAATCCAAGACATATTTGATCCGTATTATGAATCCACATCGTAAATCAGAATCGGACTTTGATATCTTTATTCATAATGAACAATGTAATCGTACAAATTGTATTAACAATTCTATAAAACTTAACAGAGTCAGTGAAGTGAAGTATTTGGGCTTTACTCTGGATAGTAAATGGAATTACAACAAACATATTAACACTATCATTATTAAATTAAGAAAAATAATGCCAAGTCTTTATAAAATCAAGAATGTTCTAAGTAAAACAAACAAATTAAAAATCTATTACGCTTGGATTGAATCTGTTCTGAGGTATGGTATTGAAGTCTATGGATTCGCATCAAGCTCTGCATTATCTAAACTTCAAAAAGCACAAAATAAAATCATTAAGATACTTTTTAGAAGTAAAATTTGTGAAAAAACTAATGAATTATTCACCAATATAAAAATTTTAAGGATCACTCAGTTGAGAGATTATGTTGTGACCCTCAACCACTACTATAGCCATAATTTTAAAACCAATGATAAGTCTAAAACACTATACTTTAGGAAAAGCACTTACCGGTACACAGTACCATTTGCAAAAAATGTGTATGGTGAACGAAACAGAGAATACACTGTACCAAAACTGTTTAACAGCTTGCCTAAACACCTACTTAACGTTGAAAAATTAAGGGACTTGAAAAGGACGCTAAAAGCACATATGTGCCTTAAAAATATTTAAAGATGAACCTTCACTTTTTCTTCTCCTTTCACATAAAACTTTGTACCTTTTGCTGTGGTTATTTATTTATAATAACTTTGACCCACTCTATCTTTAACTATGGACTTGCTTGTATTTACGTTATTGCCTTATACTTTCTCACCATGTTAGTATTATTATTAAGTTAAGTTTTTCAATTATGTGAAATATTGTTGAAATATAAAGAAATATTGAATATTGTAGACTCTACAAGTTTGAAATAACAAACTTCGAGTCAATATGCAATAAACTATCATTTATTTATTAACGACAAAAAAAAAATTATTTAGTGAAAATGTGGTTCGTCCTCGTGCACCTCGGAGCAAGCTGTGAAGGTTAACAATAACACTGCCGCTAGGTGGTGCCATGGTATTTTCGTTCGCATTTCAAACGGTGATATTTAAGTGAGGACAAGTTAAGAGTCATAGGGGGCAGCCCTGCTATATCGCATGGCTGCATTGTATACCTTGCTGGCATGCACGCCACACGTGGCGGCGCAGACTACTTAGTATAATTACAAATGACAGTATGCCCTGGTGGACAACTGGTAAATTGGAGGACAGAGGTGTTCTCCGATACTGAGCATTACCTGGTGTATATTCTCGTTTTCTTTCATCTGAAAAGAACTAAACTGACAGGCCTTTTAGTCAACCCAGGGTACAACCTATCTTGGTAAAGCGAGAATGCAGATTCAGTCTCAGTTGGCCTTGTAGAATGTTGGCTTGATATGGAGCAGCGCCGCCGAAGTCGCCGGCGACAGTAGCGCCCAGGTAGCTCCGTAAAAACGAAAACGGGTTTTGTTTTTGTTTTACAAATAATTGAGTTGATGCGTATATAATTACAGATTATGTTTTAATATGTAAGCTATTATTTTAAGTAATTACAACATTACCAAGCTATAACCAAGCTAGAACACTGCAGCAAAATACTAATAAATACCAAAATAGAAACCGAATATCGCATACAGTATTCTACGTAATGTGAAAATTCAATCCGCCCCTTACTTTTAATCCAAGATGGCAGCCGCCTTGACTGTTTACCTACGATGATATACGGAATGTTTTGTTATTATCGTCTTTTTTTGGTCTGGAAATGGCCAACGGTTAGCGCGTCAACATGTCTGCAAAATCACCGATCTCTCTAGTGAATTATTTTGTGTTTAATTCAAATTATGGCCCCGAAGAAGGCGAGGTAAATATTGGCGAGTTGCTGTTGTGTGAATATGCGATGCAGTAGTGTACATTGGCAATGCAGTGTGCTTACCCCAGCAAAAAATTTTCTTTTATTTCAATTATTGTTTATCGACTTAAGAGTGGTATTTCGTAGGATGTAGTGCCCCTTTTAAGCCAGCTCTACATCACGATCAACCTTTATGGCTATATCTTCGTTGAACACAGATGAAAACTTAAAAAATTTAATTACACTATAGCCACTGGTAATAGAAGTATTAGTTATTAATCCAAGATAGAATTGGCAGCGCATTGTACGACGAGATTTGGTATTCTTAGGGCATTTTGTTTAGTCGGAGTGCAAGAGAAACCCATCTCAACGCATCCTGATTCGCTTTCCCAGCGGATCGTAACCGTCTTCACCTTACCGCAACCTGGTTATTGGACCTTTGCACACAAAGCCTTTTTTTTTTCGAAGAAGTAGAAGGATCAAATGGCAAGTTGCTGTTCCTTGATGTTTGCGTAAGATAACGAACAATGAATTCACGGAGTCGTGCATGAGTTCGACGGTCCAAAGTGAAGTCCCAAAATCAGCCACAAGTCGGTCAGCGATATGAAATTGTTACGTATGTTCCTGGCAGAAGTGAATGTGTACATAAACAGAACAAGGAGTCAGGTGCTTTCACTGAAATCCCCCAACCTTAAAAAGCTACTCAAGACAGTCGAGCATCCACCTTTACCTACACGATCTCCCCCACCACCCAACTCCCATTACCCCACCACCACCTGTGATTTCCAAGAAATGTCCACAGGCATCATACCCAACACCCAATAGATCGAACCCACTCTAGCTGCTTCGCCTCCCCCTCTAGTGAGAAACCTCCTTGTGCACCATTTTCACAGATTCCCAAATCCTCGGCTCACTTACGTCGACAGAAAGCCGTTGTGTACTGTGTTACCTGTGCCAAGTGCAATGCACGTTATGTAGGACACGCGCACCAAATGTTGCAAAATTTACTACACAAATTTTAAAGCTGGAGTCCAATTTCTGTCATATGTTTAATAAAAACATTTTTAGCAGTCCCCTTAAAGTTCGTATTAAAGAGGTCTTACTGTCTCGCATATAATCAACACCCGGAAAAAAAACCTTGCCTAAAAAAAGTGCAAACAAGCCAAATATGACTTTGCTGTACCATTAACATATGAAAATGTTGATATTAATTAGTCAACACAAACCAGGGTTGTTTGATTTAAATCATTTTGCCTGTTTTAGACATTTATTCAATTTTTTGTATTGAAAACTACGTCGCTGTATTGCAAAATGACTGCAATGTTGCTGGAGTGTACAAGAGCAAAATCCTTCATAGGTTCATTTTCTATGTTGGGGTATTAGCCTAAGCCTAACCATTTAGCAAACATTAAGAGACTATAAGAACATTTTGTTTGTTTGTTTATTTAGTCGAGATCTTAACCTGTGCACGGGATTTCCCAATCCAGGAACTAAAGTGAAACTGTGCAGGTAGCTTAGGAAAGTCATTGTGGGCCTGGTTGACAAAAGAAAGAATGGGTTAAGCCTACAGCAAGCCGCAAAAAAGACCCCCTTGGTTATTCTTAAATGCAAATATAGTAACTGAGCCAGAAGATAATGAAAACATAACTGTCACCCAACTTTGCTTAACCACTAACCAAAGTTTTGAAATAAATATTGTTTTTTAATGATTTTTACCCCTCCAATGTTTAAATGTTGTATACAAAATAACTTTTTTTTGAAAATTCCAATTTAAATCAACAAAATCAATTTAAATCAAATACATCTGATTTTTTTGGTTTTTTCCAACCCTGACACAAACGCACTTTGTTATAACAGTCCTGTTAAAATTAGCAGTGAGCAGCAAATTTTCTTATCTATCCGCAGGCCATGTTTATTAAAAAATGTACGGTAAGTTAAATGTTTATTAGAAATAACTTCAGAACAGTCACAGAGTAGAGACTTGTGGTTTGCACCATTGGAAAGCTGGCCGAACGTCAAAATTAGTCAGTATTTAGCGAAATTATCGACGTCACGCTCCGACGTGAAATGGACGAAATGAGATCGAGGCTGCGATAATCGCGAAACAATGAAAGCATTGAATAACAATTGCGTATGTTTTATATTGCGATAATGTCGTAATATCGCAATATCACGCATCCATAGTCACGGCTAATCTGTTTTTATCATGTGGTTGCCTACACACTTATTGGTTTTTATTGAATAGCCTAACTCAGTATTTTACCCTATTGATCTGGCTACTCCACCAATGGAAAGGTCTTGTCGAGATGATGAAAAGGAATGTCAAAATTGGTAAAAAATATTGAAAACTGCAATTTTTTGGCCAAAATTTGTCCGCGGCGCCCTTCAATTGTCCTTGTCTTATTGTTGCACCTCACACTGATCCTGTTATGTAATGTTTGACAAAATTGTCTGGGGAAGGGGTAAATCAGCAGGATTTAAAGTGGCTCCGAATGGGGTGTTAACTTACCTCGTAAGGTGTATTAACGATATTCTCGATGCAGGCTTGCCTAAGGGATATCCAAACATTTTTTTCCGGGCAAGTTAACGGAAAGGTTTCAGAAGGTCTCCACTACAAACTTCAGACCCGTTTCCCCCTGCTGACAAATTCTGAGTGGGAAAAAAACCATTTACAGTATAATTTGTGGCGTTTTCCGGCATGTCAAAACGCCTTAACTAGAGGCCACGCACTTGCACAAACAATGCAACCGACAAATACGCAGTTGACACGCGATTCAAACATTATTCGTTCTTCTTGTTATCATCATTTTTTGTTTCAGAATGTGAAAATGTCACCCAAAATTTATGTATAATACTTAGCCTACTGTGTCGTATCGTTTCATTTTGAACACGGACTTGGAGGCAACTCAATTCTAACGTACAAAAGAAACGGTATTGTTTGCGGTTGGAGGTCAAAATTTAGGCTCCAAACAACTTCATGTTTTTATTTTATTTTATTAATTTATGAACATTGCTATGATATTGGAGGCTAATGTAGGCTAGGCCTAATCATATTTTTTCCTCTTTTAAGCAGTCATACGTTCTTCATGCGCTAGCTTATCTGGTGTTCAACTTTATTTCTTTTTGTAAAATATTTGATCAACATTTTGTGCCGTTAACTTAGAATTGGGCCATTGGAATTGTCTTCTTGAGCTGGTTAAAATGGGGTATACCTATTGGAATATCCAATGTGGCCAAATTTTAGGGAACTTACGAATTTTCCCGCTAGGGACACCATTGCGGTAAAAATAATTTTTGACCTTCGATTATCTTTTTCAAAACTGAATATATGTTTACACGCAGGGACTACCATAAAGGGGGGCGAGTGGGTGCACTCGCCCCACCACATTTTTGCCCCCCCCCCCTCCACTCATCCGCTCAAAATAAAACGTATAAACGAAGAAATATTCTGGTCATTTATTAAGAAAACTAGTTAGTTTCTTTCAAAGCGACAAGAAGGACTTGAGGTTATATCAATAGAGCAGTTGTTACTGTGAGAGTTGAAAGATCATCTTTTTTACAGCTGGATTTTAAAATGTTCTCAAAAAAATAGGGTATGAAACAGTTCGGTGTGGGAAACAATTACAAGAGTGTTATTTTGAATTTTTTTTTGGGGGGGGGGGACCGCTAAAGTTGAATTTTTAGGTTCTCCCCACTGGCTAAAATTGCTGCCCCACTGCCGCCTCCCAAATAAAGTGATTCTAGCGTCGTCATTGTTTACACGGCCATTTTTTGAGCCCCGACCGTTTGACCGATTTTCTGTACTTCTTGTAATGATTGCAAAAAGCCCACATATGCCAAACCCAGTACGTCTGTCTTGATATGGCCTTTTATGATGATTTTTACATTTTCCAGGAACACAAGAAAATCTTATATTATTACCCACCTGATGTTGACTTGGATACACAGATTCGACAAGTAGGCCTCTGTGAGGCCATTATCAAGTTTACAAAGTAAGTTATAAAACTGAAGCGTATCGTCTCCCAAACCTAATGTATTGTGTAGCCTACATAACAGCATATGGCATAGTTTTTTAATAGGTTCAACATCAATTCACTGAACATGTTTCCGGGTGTGAAGTACTAATCTGTGAAAGCTCGCTTCAGAAAACTTTCTATTCCGTCGCTTTGGTAGACTCATCAAAGAAGGTGGGGGGGGGGGCAATATCGCACTACAATAATAATAATTTTAATAATAATCATAGAAGATAATAAGGCTGCACCGATACCAACTTTACCGATCCGATACCGATCTGGTTTAAAAAAAATTACCGATATCCAAAATTGCATCCCCAATTTTTCATTAACGGTGTAGTTTTGTGCGAAAGTCCAATAATTATTATTATTAATTTTTAAATAGTAACCCACAGTTAAAACCTAGCTAGGAAGATACTCAGTGATTTCCTGAGTAAAACGCCGCGAACCGCGTGTCGTAATCTCGAACGGTTCCAGAGTTATCGATATTTCGCTGAAAGTTGCCCACACCGATACCGCTGATATTGGCAACCGATCCGATCCAGTATTGGTATCGGTGCAGCCTTAAATAATAATAATAATTTCCACATAGAGGTGGAAGGACTACGGAATGGTGTTGAACCGCTGATACCGAGCCAAACTAAGAGGAAAGGAGACCATTTTAATCAATAACAGACTATGAAGGTGTAAGGAATCTGTTGAGATTCTCCTGTTTCAGCATACAGCAAAATCCCTACACCTTTGGCTGGTCCACAGTTGTTGCCTTAAGGGCATTCCAAATATTTACAACTTTTACAGAAAAAAAGTTTAGGCGACATGTAGTCCGCACAGGCTGGCAAGCAAGCTTCCAGTTATGATCCCTTGTAACCATTGCTCCTAATACGGGTTCGAAAAAGGGAAGATTCACATAAGTCAAACTACGGAGTATTTTGTTAGTGAGAATCAAGTCGAAGCGAATGTGGCGCAGTTCACGTAGGTCCAAGCCTGTGCGGGTTAGGCGTTCATAATAACTAAGGTCGGACATGCAACGTAGGCTTTTTGGTAAACCGACGCTGAACGGATTCTATCAGGTCAATATCCCCCAATAAGTGAGGGGACCAAACTGGAGTAGCGTACTCGAGGATGGGCTTCATAAAAACCTTGAAGGCCCGAACCTTAATTTGAATGTTTCCAGATGTAAAACACTTGTTTGCAGTGGTAGCCCGCTTCAAGGCCAAGACACTGATTTTTTGACAGTGAAGAGAAGACTTTAGATTTTTCGTAAACCACACTCCAAGGTCCTTAACCTCATTAATAGAGTCAAGGGCCTGGGATCCAAGAAAGTAGTCTGAGCAAAAGTTGTGTGTGCCTCTTTATAATTTTATGTGTAACTCGTAATGTGTAACGCTTTATAATTTTGAGAGAGGGTTTTGGTGGACGGAGTTTAACCAACTGTTACAAAATTTGTTAATCTAGGGCACTTTTGGGCACCCTTTTAAACTGGAATATTCTTACCATGCACATGAATGGGCCCGACACAAGTTTTTTTCCCGGGTTAATAACCTACCGGTTGAAATTGTTATGGCTTTAAATGTAAATTCTTTCAAAAATCAGTTTGATAGCTATATCCAGGATGAAACAGTTTATGGTGGTATTATATCGATTAACAGCGAGAACATCACTGCTGTTACCTACTTAACAGGGGATAAGTGAACCAGTCAAGGAATCTCCACAAGGTCTTTTTTGTTGCCATCAAGATAACGTCACTCCACATTCCGGGAAACAGAACTGTTCTGGAGGAACAACTGTCCAGAGAACGCAAAAGTCCTAACAACTACATGGACACTAAAGATCTCTGTCGAAACCTCTTCGCCACAAGCTCCAAACACCAGCTCCCGAATTACAGAGTCCTTCCCGGACTAGATGCGCACCGCCATGCCGCTGGCCAAAAATCAAACGCCACGTGCGCCGTCACTGGTCAGGTTGTTTTCAGGCGTGCCACTGCCGTCGATAATTCTGCCGCCATTTTTAACAGCTGCAGCATAAAGGTTCACAACAAACTTTGAAATGGACCTAATAAATCAGCCAGCAAACAATCAAATTGTCGTCCGTTATGTTTGTTTTTAACAATAATATAAATTTTTAAAAACTGTGATCTGTAGCAATTACTAAT
Organism: Lithobius niger; assembly: GCA_023313725.1. NCBI lineage: Eukaryota > Metazoa > Arthropoda > Chilopoda > Lithobiomorpha > Lithobiidae > Lithobius > Lithobius niger. The sequence continues at coordinate 13,876 of JAHWFP010139962.1, read as the reverse complement.
AGTAAATAATGTTCAGTAAATGAAGAGAAAAATGTCAGATTTATATCTGCGTACTTTATGGGAACGATGCCACCACCACTGCTTTCCAAATATCCAAAAGTGTCCAAAAATGTAATTTTCGCTGCCGTCGAAGAATGATATATCGGTGCACACCTCTATTCCGGACCTTCAAATCTGAGCTACAGACGGATTGACAGCGTCGTGGACTCACATGTTTGCCTACATCTTCCCTTCTTATGCCCTTCCACCACTGACCCTGGAGAAGATCGCAAAGACAGAAGGGATCTTTGTCCATGTTACGCCAGATTGGCCAGTCCACCCATGGTGTGTTCCTCTTCTAGAGCATATAGTAGATTATCCAAGAAGACCACCCATGGAGGTGGATTTGTTTACCAAATAATAAAAAGTAACTAAACATCAACTGTTTAAGAAACTGCAAAAATGTAATATGACAACACATGGCTCCTTGCTGTCCTTGTTTGTAACATGATGCAAAGATGCATGTAGCTATTCGCAAAACGAAAGTGGAACACAGGTGGCAACGTCTCCTGGGATGTGAGCAGGGACACCACGTGGTGGGGGAGGGAGGCTATGGAAGCTTAAAGTTTAATTGATTTGGGCATAGACCATAAATAAATAATATTTAGCCAATAACCAAAGGTAAGCATTTTAGGATAAGTAAAAAAAAATTATCTTTAGAAATTGGGTTTTCAAGACAAAATTCTGGCTCATTTCCAAGGTTTGGTGTATGGCTGCATTATTCAATGGTGTAGGCCTAAAGTGTAACCATTTTTGTTAAGATAAAAAATCTAGAATTATTTATTAGTTATATTTCGTTACAAACAGAATTTATTAATAACGAATTTTGTAACATAACGATTCTTTGTATTGTCTCTAGGTGTTCGTTATAGTGGGAATTGACTGTTTTAGGATTTTGTCACAAGTAAAGTCAAAAAAAAATAATTAAGTTTTTTTTTTTCAGAAGTTTTGAGCCAAGCAAACCATGCGAAGCCATTCACACACAGAAAACACGACAGTTGTTCTTGGAGGCAGAAAATGAGTTCTGGATGATTATGGTGATTATATATTTTATTACCTATAGGAGCAACCTTTCCCAATGTTGGTCGCCACTCGCCAATGGCGAGTGGAAATCAACAGTTGGCGACTTAGAATTTAGCCTTACTCGCCAAAACGGCGACTAGCTACAGAGCATGCCACTAAAATGGGGGTACCTCGGGAACCGTTTAAGTTAGAGACGAACGGTTTGCGGCGTTATGCTCAAATTTATAATGGCTATATAACTGGTTTTTCTGCAATAATACTGGAGTGTAAGAAAATTGGATAACTTTTTTAATGCATAAATTAGAGAAACCATGCATCTTACAAGACATATTTGGTATGTGGTGAGTAGAAATTGAGAACTGGCGAGTGCTTTCTAAGGTCCACTGGCCAAGTGGCGACTGCTACTAGATTGACATTCGAAAGGGTTGTATAGGAGGCCGTTTACAAAGGAAAGTTGTGAATCTCCTGTGACGTC
>JAHWFP010139962.1:0-11501 GCA_023313725.1 Lithobius niger | reverse complement strand
GGCGCTTTTTTTTCCGACGACTGGAGTGTTGCCCAGGATGGTGACTTCACGAAGGAGACTAAATGACAAGCAACCAAATTGCCAAAACAGAGTCACCGGAAGTGTGCGTACTGGTTGCAATGCTGATGTCAAGGCTAACCAAGACAAGTCGAGTGTTAGTCAAGTCAAACCTAGCAAACAGGAGAAATGTAAGAATCTGGTGAGGTTCCTGTAATCTGTGCGTTAAGTTTTCTACATTGACATTTTTTCGATATGAGCTTTCAGAGTAAAAACTGCTACGGTATTTTTAAAGAAATGTAAGCATGAAATTGTAGTCAAATGAGTGTTGTTCATCGTATAAAAAGAGCTAAGCTCATTCTAGTCATGGCGTGGCCCGAGAAAAGGGAGATACACGTCCATCCAGAATTCCATTGGAATTTCTAGCTCTGGGATGTCTCGAAAAAAGAAGATACTCATCCGTCTAGAAAGGACTATAAAAATTTCAAATTTGGGTGCCGCCCCTACATTGGGCAACACCCCAATTTGCATTTCTTTTCTGTGAAAGCACTGTACCTGGCAATTTTAGCATTGCTGTCCCAGTGATGCTGTTGGTTGCTTGAGACTTGATAGGCCGCCTCAGTCACCCCTCCACGCATGCGCGAGCGTGGTTCTCCCATAAAAAGTAGCAGCTACGAGGGCTCGCCATCTCTTTGTCTCAAGCCACCGCCGTGGCCTGTTCTGTTGGTTCTTCTACTTTCATCCCTGATCTCCTTCTTATCTATCCCGTCCTTCGCAAGCCTTGGATGTCTCCGGCTCCTAGTCCCATCCCTTCCTTCTTGGGTTTTCAACCGCCCCTCGACATCTTCCCATGCGGCTTCTTCTTCACGCCGCTCCGGGACTGGGAACCGCCACCAGTCTGACCATAGCTGGACCGGTACCCATTCCCCGGTTGTGAGCCATCGATCGCCTTACGCCCGACCTTGCCGATGCGCCTCCCGTCTGGCCGCTTGCCCTACTTGCGCCTGACTCCACATACCACTTTCGGACCTTCGCCCGTCTCCGGTCTGCCCATAACCGGGATGGTGCTGCCGAGCCGGCGCTATTACCTCCCCTTTCATCTTTGAAGACACCACCTCGTCTACCCTCGATGATGCGGTAATGGACTGATCTTTTTTGCCAATTGCCTCCCGATCTCCCTCGTCGCCTCTTAGGACTCCGCCTACGATCCCATGCCACCTTGGACCGCCTGTTGCTAGCCTTCTCCCGAGCGTCCTCACCTTTTTTCGTCCGTCCTGCCAGTCTATTACCGTTCGACGGTATCTGTCCGCTCCCCAGGCCGTCTCCGGTCTGTTCTTAGCCGGGACGTTGCCATCGCCGGACTGCTACTTGCCCCTCTCCCATAAACAATCTCCTCTTACCCTAGTTTCGGCCGTGTGATGCAAGTCAACCATGCCGCCTCCCTCCTGCACATCGCCCGCATGCAAGCCTGGATTGCTTCCGCTTCTGGCCTCGATTCGGACAAGCACGGCTCAACACCGCCCTGCGGCAACCCGTAGAGGCTCAAGTCATCATCTCCCCTCTTCCACAAGCTCCCCTTCGGCCGTGACCTCCACAACGGCAACCTCGACTCTGCATCCCGCCATCCCTCCTTCTTCCGATAGGATGTTTCTCTTTCCGGACGATGCCGAGGATCAAGCTTCCCGCTCCCTGCGCCCCTCGAATTCGGTTATAGATACCATTCTCGTCGGGTTTCTCTTCTGCCTTCACTTCCTGCCATCAACCGTGGGCTGAAAACTGGCTTCGGTTTCGCCCTCTGAAACAAAGACATCAAGCCACGCAACCTTCTCGGCCAGTCTACAACGCTGCTACCCGCCTCCTCCGCATATGAAGACTCCCTTCGCAGCAAAGCTCATCCTCTCGTCCTCGGCAGGGAACCCCCCCCCCCCCCTCCACCCCGTCCTGGCTTCTTTCGCCCATTGGGCGATGGCGCCACGCACCCAAACTACTTTACTTCCTACTCCGAATTCGTCTTCCTTACGTGAAGTAAGTTTGGACTCCGCCACCGCTCCTTCCATCCCGAAGAAAGTCGACATCCCCACTTTCGTCCTGCACGAGAATTGCAAATGTCTCCGCCCTACCTCCGTGCCGCCTCCCAAGCCAACGTTCTCAATTCTACGATGACCACCTTGCACGGAAAACTTTCCTCGGACGCAAGCTCCGTAGACTTACGCCCTCTTTCATCCCTGGTAATGCAGCTCTTTCTGAAAGCAAGCTTCGCCACGCACCACTCCACCGACTGGGCAACAAGTACCCTTTTCAGCTTCACGTTGCTCCTCCAGGACATCGCTCTTTCGTCCGCAAATAATCTTAATTCTTCCACGAAGCACGGGCTCCAAACCAGCCCACCCACAAGACCGGCACACTCCTCTGGAGCCTTATCCCATCTCTCTCACTCACTGCGACATCGCTTAAAATCCCCAAGTCGTATAATCCGTTCTCTTCCACCTTTTCCCCGACTTAACGCACAACTCTATCCTCCGTTCCTCCCGGATAACTATGTCAAGACACCAGCTCCCTCACAGTTCTAACGTCTTTTCAACTTTCATTAGGGTAACCCCCAGCCCTTTCGGGCCTATCAGCCTCGCTCTCGTTCCGGGCAACGCAACCTGTATCGAGCCACCACACCCGGCCAACACAGTCGGATTATGTTTCTTACCACCGCTGCCCCTCAACGGGACTCCAGCTTTCGGCCGCTTCTCGCACCAGTTCCCGTTCCACATTTCAAGTAACCCATCTTTCATTTTGGGGTTTTTTCCGACCTTAAACTTGCTTCGACCGTGTTCGAACACACTTTTCTGTTCCTTTCCTGGCACACCCCAGACTAGCTTTCACCTACGGCCGCGGTGTCGCCCCAGTTTCGCTCCCGGGTTCCCTGCCCTCCCTATAAACAATGAAATTCGTTTTCGCCCGCCACGACTAGGCAGCCTCTACTCCAATCATACTACTCGCCTTATCAGTCCCTGCTTTCCACCGCCTTCTCTCCGACCTCCTGATCGGTCTCCCATTTCGCTGCTTCCCTGTACCTACAACTCGCTCCTTCGGCCGAAAGCTGCCTCATCTTCTTTCCTCTTCCCACCACCAGGTGCGCCACTTGCCGCCTTGTTTTCCCGCCCTCCTACCTCCGGGCTCTTTTTCTACTGGTTAGCGTCCTAACGTGTCCTCACCATCTCTCCATTCAACTCGTTACCCATCTTTTCATCATTTTTCTCCACAATGGTGAAACCTAAACTTCCAATGACTTTTTCGGACGAACCCGACATCTATTTTGGCCGCGCTCCCGCCATCGACAGTCCTGGGAAGTGCCATTGTCCGGGGATTTTCAACCCCAACCATCTTGACCCCCACCAGGTGTGTCAATTTCATCGGAAATGCAGCTACTACAACCGACCCTGCCACATCTGTGTTACCATTCCCCTCAAAGCCTGGAAGGCCATCGCCCACCGCCAAATGCTCTCAGCTACCAGGAAAAGACAGGACATCGCCCACAAAGTTCTGGTAAAGAAATTCAAGTCCAACATCTCACCTTCCTCTCACTCTCCAGTAACTACAGTCCCTCCCACCCTTGGGAACAAAGACCACTCTTCAACACCCCTGTCCCAACAATCGTGGGCCCATACCACCACTTCTTCTACTCCCGCCAGCATTTCAGCTGTGACATCACCTGGCCCCGATCCTTCACATCATGACACCGCTCCGGTCATCTTTGTTGACGCCCCTTCATCACCATCCACTGAACTAGTCAGCGATCTCGGCATCCCTACGGGTGCCACCGTGGAAATCCCCTCTACCCCCTTCTCCCCGGGCCAACATTCGGACATCGTCACCGACTCTCCTCTAGCGGACTTCTCCACTCGTTCTGGAACATCACCCTCCCCTTCGATTCAACCCACAGTTTCCCCTCGGCCGGACAACCCCGCTGTCTCACCTCCAAAACACAAGGACAACCCCTTGTATGGCTTGGACCATGAAGAAACGACAGAAGTGGACCACCAGAAAATTTTTTCCACCCTTCGCCATAAACTCCGCTTAAATGTTCGTGCTAAACAACAATTCAAACAAAACATGAAAAAAGTGAAACCCTACCTCCTGCACCTTCAAGATGTCATCTACCAACAACATTATCAAATCTTGCAGCTCACCTCTCAAAACTCCAATCTTAAATCCGAAAACGCTTCACTTCTCAAGAGCCTCACGGAAAACATCCTAGCCGACGCCCTTCGCCTCAAGCCAACCACAACTTCCTCTCCAGCAACACCCTCGGCAACCTGGACTTTACACCCAATCGAGGGCCTCCATAAGTGTGCCCCTAACTACCCCCACCCCACCTTCTTTACTCACCCAGCACGTGTTGCATTTCCATCAGATCCCAGACTCCTGTCAGATCTCCCTTGTCACCCCGTCATTTTCCATGATGAAGGGATCTCCGCTCCTCTCCCTGACCCTTCACTTCTTAACGACCTTCGCCAACACAACATTACCAAGTCATGGGACGCCATATCCTCTATCTCCCTTTCCCACAACCTTCAAACTTACTGCTTATGGCAGTTTGACAATAGCCTCCCCTCTCTGCCGCCACTTCCTAACATGGTAGCCCTTTCCTCCGTCCCCACTTTGGACATTCCCTGCTCCCCTTGCAGAGCTAAAGCTCGTTACTACTTCTTGGGGCTGCGCTCCAACCCTTCCTCTTTCTAACTTCTCCCGCTCCATCGACGTCACCTTCCTGTCCTCTCATTTACATAAAGACCTCTAACCCAGACCCTTTTCTCTTGGTGACGGCGGTTTTTTCTTTCAAAAAAAAAAAAAATCCCCCACATCATACAGTGAATTTCACTTGCTAGTGTCTACACGTACTTTTTGTCCAAAAAAAAACAAAAAAAACGTAAGTTTTCCTTCTTCCTCGGTAAACGTCCTCTAATACCATCGTACTCTCCCTCCTTACACCCTGCTTCCCTTTTTCACGTTACGCCGCTACCCACCCCCCCCAAAAAAAAGGGGGGGGGAGAAGTTTTTCCACTCCAATCCTCTTTCTGGAGACAATAAAATCCTGTCATCCTGGAGAGACCTGCCATCATCTGCCCACTCAAGGAATTTTCACTCCGCCGGGATCCATCTCTGAATCGGTACTCCTGGCCTCATCTTCCGTCTCAATACAGGTAAACTTACCACTCCTTACCTCTTATAATAACTTTGGAAATGTTCTCCCCCGTGGATAACTTCCTCCTCGCAAGGGACCCCCCCCCCCCAAAAAAAAACAGAGTGGGAGGGGGGGAAGAAGAAGACCTACATTTTTTAAGGGCTCCCTTGCCCCATCCACTCTTCCTCCTCAGCACCCCCAGGGAACTCATGTCATCCGGTACCCGCCACCAAACGTGACGAGGTCAGTCTGGCAATGCTAAAATTGCCAGGTACAGTGCTTTCACAGCAAAGAAAGAACATTTTGCCAGCCCCCGGCCCGGGCCGGCTAAAAATGGTTTCTTTTGCTGTAGAAAGTACTGTACCTTAGACCCTCCCTGCCTCCCTTCACGAGTCACCTTCTGACCATAACGTGAGACAAAGAGATGGTGAGCCCTCGTAGCTGCCACTTTTTATGGGAGAACCACGCTCGCGCATGCGTGAAGGGGTGACTGAGGCGGATTATCAAGTCTCAAGCAACCAACAGCATCACTGGGACAGCAATGCTAAAATTGCCAGGTACAGTACTTTCTACAGCAAAAAAAAACATTTTTAGCCGGCCCGGGCCGGGGGCCGGCAAAATGTTCTTTTTACATTTAAAAAAATAGTGGGACTGTCCTAAGTTAGGTGACAGTCCCATTATGCACAGTGTACCAGTTGAAGTGATGTCACCACGTCACAAGCCCGTAGACCATGACACTAACCGTCGCCAGGGTTCATTGGGATGAGTACAGCGTTGCAATGCACCCATGTCTCTACGTCACCCTGTCGGTGTGGTCTAGGCAATGAAGGAATGTCGGGGCCTTCTCGAGTCGCCTGGGGTGCCAGGCATGGGCTTTTCGGAGATCACTAAGCTTTTAGCATGTGAAGGAGGGGATTCTGTCTTCGTATGCCATCCAGGGACCGCAGTTATGAACCAAGTGCTCGATTTAGTGAATTAGCACACACATTTCACCGTAACTATAATTTGATGGAAGCCGACTACCAACTGTGTGACGATCCTCCCCGTGAGTCTGCGCTTAAGATATTCCGTATGACCAATGAGGATAATTTTTTCGTGGATACGCATGATGTGTATGAGGAAGGAAGCTCATCTATGACCTGGAAAGAGTCCTGAATGATGGATCACTATTTTGCCGTCTACATTCTGTAAAGTGAAAACAGCCACAGTATTAAATGCATCAGACTCACCACGCAATACGTACGCGAAATCAGACAGCGTCCGTCCTGATCCATACCATGTTCTACAATGGAATGCAGCTTCTGTCAGCAGTTTGTTCCGTCAGTTTCTGAAAACTCGGGGAGAGAGAGAGAGAGGAGGGGGGGGGGGAGAGGCCTATTAGGACTATTTAGTAGTACATATTGTAATCTCATCTGAGTGCCAATTTCTGTTAAGATGTCTGCAATGTACGTCAGAAGCTTTCTGCTATGGGGCCTCTCACCCCTCGCGATGCAAAGAAGCAAAACTTTTTCTGTCGGGATGGTGGCCCCGAACCTAAGAAAGCATGATGTAGGAAGTTCCTCGAGGAGAAATTCATCACGGACAGCGCCAGTACGGAGCAGGATTCTCGGCTACTTACCCCTGCAACCATTATTAAAACTCCAAAGAGGACGAGCAGCTGATTCATTGGAGCCTGAAGGTGGGCTCGCATGCAGATTTTTGCTTTTCCGCATCAACAGGGGTGTTAAAAACTTATGTGGTACAGCCAATTGAATCCAGAAGCGAGAGCAACCTCTAAATCCAGTGGAGATTGTATTATGTTGAGGGAGAGGGCCTCATTCTTTCAGGAATCCTTCAACTAGGGTCTGCATGCGCTAAAGCGATGGTCTGTCGTCAACGCGCGATGTCTACCTCGAAACAGCATCAGAGCTAGAGACACGATCGGACGCCTACCACTCCTGCCGATTCACGCATCCTCTAAGCTATTTAATGGATAACTGTTGGACCTCGACCCAGAACTGAAAGAGAAGGTTTAACCCTAGGACATCCACAGGCCGGAAACATCGGTCCTTCCTTGGAGAGCCCCAAGAATTACCTCCCCCTCCCCTCCCCACGGGTCCACGGGTCAAGACACTGGGAGGGGCATTTCAAATAGACCTACAGGAATGGTTCAGGGAATCCCAGCACTCCGGATGAGGAGGTTCGTTCCCCCCCCCCTTACCAAGCACGGGGCAGTCGCGCTTTGCGGAACGGTGGTCCCTTCATTCCTGCTTGTGATGATAGGATGGTTGGACTCCCTAGCAACTTTTGAAAGAATCAAGCAAAGTAGAAAGGACAACCGAAACAGGAAGGGCATTCCAGGCCTCGACCACACTTTCTGAGGTATCATCTGTGCAGAGTTTGGCTTAACGCACCTCCTATCGAATGAAGTCCACCAACAGGGAAGTATATTTGGATGATGGTGAAAATGACCCCTTCCTGGGGGAATATCATCCTGCCAGTGTGGTGGATTCATTGCCCTTATTACTGTTATTTTGCTCACCAAAGCTTATGATTGCTGTAGCTCAAATGGATTCTGAGTTATTGAGGTGGGACCGGGTTTGGAGGCTACCTTCGAAGGACCGCAATGCATTTCCGGACACATGTTTATAGGATCTTTTCTCCTTCCTTTGTATCATAGAATCCATCCCTTACGTTTGTGGGTGGAGTTTAGAAACACCCTGTATAAATGCAGAATTTTCTTAGTAAACTGATCCTTACTTTCTGACAGTCTTAGCATTTGGCTCTAACAATATACACTTAATGGCTTAGCATTTGACACAAACATGTGTATGGTTAACGGTAAGAATGTTAATCATACATGTGTTTCTATTCTCACTACTCCCACTACGTTCAGCCTGCAATACTGTTACTGAACTAAAAATTTCATCAGTGCAACCTTTTTTTTTACTTAAAAAGAATCAGTGCAGGTGGGGCTTTAGAAACAACTTCTTTTTTTAAGTGGCTTTATTACTGTGTATCACTTGCGTTGGATGTTCCAATTTTGAGTAAAGGCCAAATATAAATTCCAGTTCTCTTGCTGGAGTGCAAAAAAAAAGATTTCATTGTAATACATATACAAGTTTAAATCGCCTGAATTGTCCTGTAGCTTTGATTCTGCCGTAGAAGGGTAAAGAGTTTTGATTGTACTTTTCAGACTGTGAGTATCCCATACGTCCAGAAGGTAAAAGAAGGGCAGGTGTACTACGAATATCATGGAGACGACGTGCAGGACAATGTCTTTCAAGCGGTGCTCAAGCAGGCTTACCAAATGTTTAAGGTATGTTGATTGAAGAGCTCATCATGACTTTTTTTCTCTCAATCTGCTGTGCCACCAGATACAACAACTTGGCAATTTGGTAGTTGAAAGAGCACCTCAGTAGTTTAGGTGGTATTGTTATACAAATGTAAATAGTGACTTGTTTTTTAAATATAGCATCGCATTCCATGTATTAAGTGCAAACTGTGTACTATTTTTGCAGCTTTTCATGGGCCCTTTTTCTTTAATATTGAAAGATTCTACTGGAATACATTGTCTGAAGCAACGCTTAGAACACTTTTATTCACGGGTAAGATTATGGGCAAGTGAATGCATTTGCTGTGTACTGTGTTAAGTGTTATTACTAAGGCTGTACCAAGCACATTTTTTACTGCCGGGCCGATCCCGAGCCGAGCACTCTGAAACTGCCAGGTACACCGAGCTGATCCGTGCTGCCGAGCAGAACCGAGCCCCTTTATTAATCCCCACTCGCTAAATGCCAAGCAAGCTTCGAGAAACAAAAAATCTTTAACACTAGCATGGAAAAAAGTGGTTAATCTGAACTAATTATCTGAAAATATAGCTTTTGTATTGAATTCTGTGGTAGCCGTTCAACCTTCATGCAGCAGGAACCACGCATCGACCATAGGGTTCGACTGGAAATGAGTAATCGCCAGAATGAAGCTTGCGTTCAAGGTTCATCGGCTCCAGAATCGTGTGTCAAGACTAAATGCTAGCCTCGGCTCGGTTAAATGGACGTAATTGCATGGTATACCGAGCATTACTGATCATGCTCTGTTAGGCGAGAATCGGCTCTGCAGCTCAGAATCGGTACGGCCTCAGTTATTAGTGTGACTTTGACACATTATTATTTTGTTAAGGCTGTGCCGGAAAAGCAAATATCTCTTCTGATCCAAACCATGTGTGAACTGTTTGCTTCCCCCCAAGAAACAAATTATTTAATTTCACACTACAGTTAAACCTCGTTATAACAATACCTCTTATAACAATAAACCTGTTATGACAATGCTACTTTCGGAGCTCTTGCGGTAACAAAGCATGCAAGGGTGATTGTTTATAACAATAAACCTGATAAAACAATGCTATTTCCAAGGACCCTTGGACATCGTTATAAAGAGGTTTTACTGTATCAGTTCACTGATGGTATGAATGTAGGTTAAAATACTCATCCAACTTCCTGCGCAGGTTAACATATCCTTAATATTTCGTAATTATCACGAATTACATCATCACCATGGGCACTCACTTCATCCTCACTGATCACTCGCTCATCTTCCCGTGTCACCTCCTTTGTAAATTGGAAGATTTACAAAATATTGTAGATATTGAAGATATGTTAAGCTTTGCTGCAAGTTGGGTGAAAATATGCTAATATGCATTTAAGCCTCATAAATAAAAGTTATATCTTCAGCCTCTGTCGATTGGTAAGCAGTGCGCGTGGGTATTTTTTAGTTTATTTTATTATTCATTACTAAGACTGTACTGAACACAAATTTTTTAACCGAACAAACCTTAAATGAGCCAAACACTTCCGAACCGAGCAAACATTTACCAAACCAACCAACCTGTAAAATAGAATATAAAATGCAACTTGGTTCTAAAATCCTGTTATGTTCACGTATGTTTTTACATTTTCCCTCGTAACTTCTGCAGTTAGAGCTAGGAACTTGTGGTTAGGACCACCAGAAAGCTGGCGAAAAAACCTTCAAATTGTGTCGGCAACCAATCTCTGTTCGGCCATGTTCAATTCGGTTTGTTTGGTTTGGTACAGCCTTATTTATTACTACTGTCTTGGCCCTTAACCCTTTGCATGCCATGATTTGTCTACAAATAAACCTAACTAGGCCATAATTTCCTGGTGATAATGACAAGCTCTGCCATCGTCCACTTAATAAAATTGTTAAAAATTGTGTAGTGAACCTTTTTGTGTGCAATTTGTTGTGCTTTGATGAAAACGAATGCTTCCATTTTTTGGTAATTAGTTTAGTAGCACGCAGGCTTCCAAAAATTACACAAAAAGTCTTTCAACAGACAACACCACCATCATGAAAATTAAATGGACGTTGTGACGTTTATGGCCTCCCAGTGACATTTATTGAGGACGTCATATGACGTTTCTGGCCTGCGAAGGGTTAAAAGCACCTTAAAAGTTGTATGCAGTTAACTTATTTAAATGCTGTGCCTCATCTTTCTGAAAAATGTTAGGTTGTTTGGACTTTTGAGCAAGCTTGCTGTTTGAACGTGTTTTTTTCGAGTCACTCTTTGTTTTTGCTAAATAACTTTAGGATAACTTTAAAATAAGATGATGATTCAAAATACGACGAGAGTTCATGATGTCACAATGAAGTTTTCTATGAAAAAGTGCGTAATTTCACAAATCAGAAATACATTAACCGTGTCTGGCGAATTTTGGATTGTCCTTCAAGTGATTTGGTGTTATTTCCTCACTCAAGTCTTCTTCAGGCAGCTAGTGAAAAATTAACAAGCAAATTCAAAACTGGCTTCAGCAAGCTAAGCATCAGAAACTACTGTTTGCATGACACTCCAGTCTACTAAATGTTAGCCACTCATCTTTAAGCCTATTAACGGCAGTTGATCACTTAAAATTAAGGCTCGGCCGATACCACCTTTCACTGATTCGATCCGATACCGATACAGTCCAATGCTTCTTTGCCGATACGGATGCCGATACTTCAATGCATTACTCGCCGTAAAGTTAATGTTTTTTCAAAACAATCTGTTAATGTTTCTTCAACACAATCTGTTAATGTTTCTTCAAAACAATTTCTTGAAAACAATCTGTTTTCAACAATCGAATTATCAAGAATGTTTCTTCCATATTCAGAAACAAAATTTGGTAAAAAAAATTTCCAATCACAAAGATCTCTGAGCAAGCTTCTTGCAGTGAAGTCCGTTTTTTGGAACCTGTTTTTGGTTTTTGTTAAATAATTTGAGAACGACTGACGCTATCAATGTAAAATTAGCACCATGAGAAAGCTGACGAAAAAACGGTTTGAATGGTGTATTGGA